>JARBWK010001626.1:0-18113 GCA_030556195.1 Anolis apletophallus | reverse complement strand
AAAGATTGGCGTTAGATTATCTGCTTTCAAAGGAAGGCGGCTTCTGTGCGTGGTTAAATCAAACGTGCTGTCATTTCATAAATAAGACTGGAGAGATTGAACTGGATTTAAGTAAAATTCAGGGTGCTGCTAGAGAAATACAAAAGACTTATTCAGATCCAAGTGATTTTTGGAATACAGTGTTGGGCTGGCTGCCGAACTTACATTGGTTGCGTTCTCTTGTAATGATAATCATTGTGGTGATCTGTTCAGTGTTAATCATAATGTGCTGTCTGCCTATCATGCTCAGATGCTGTGCTAAGGCAGTACAGAGTTCTTTGGAGTCAGTAAAGGGTGTGCATACTGTTAAAACTGGAAAACCCGGGGTCTCACGAGACTGGAGGGTTGATTGGTCTAAATAGGTGTTCCAGATGTTTGTGTAGGAAACCCCTTGCGATGGGTTTCCCACAAAAGAGAAATCCTGGAATGAAGCAGGTTTGGTACTTTTCCGAGCATAAAAAGTACAGTCAGAAAGTGATGCTACTCGCGTGTCAACTCTGAAAAAGAGGGGTTTGGTGCCTGGAATCAGTAAGGCACATGTTATAGAAGACTAACACCCTGATTAAATACATTCTAATCCACTCTGTGCCAAGTTATACTATATATGCTAGATGAGTGGGAATACAGTGCAGTTTGAGCTATGAAAGTTAATGGGATTCTTAATGTGAATGGAAAACACCAAAGCGCATGGCAAAAGTCCTATCTTCACTGCTGGCAGGAAGCCCGGACTAAAGTTGCAAGAAAAGAACAGAGAGAGGCCAAAAATTGATAGCTTGCACTGTGAGAAAGAATGTTTACAGAAAGCTATTGTTCTCATTTCTAGTGATGACAGAGACATGATGCAAATGATTTATATAGTGTTTATTGGATTAATGAAGTGTCATGTAACAACAGTAATCACCAGCCAATTATGATTGTTTTAACCATGAAGAAGGGGTGGGTTTAACTGGATGGACTCCATTACGAGTATAAATGTCTTTGCATGAAATGTGACGGGGTCTTTTGCCCCTATCTACAGCTGTGTTCTGTTGGCAAATACCCACCAGCTGGTGAAAGATAATAAACCTTTTTGTTTTCATCCTACTTCACAGTTGTCACGTGTTCTCCCTCATCCTTGTATCCGCACGTTCGGGCAGCGTTGGTAAGATTAATTTGGTACTTGGAGTTCTAGAACTCCCGGTTCTGCTTCAGTGCTTGCTGTCCAAAGGCCTGGTCCCAGAACCACCATTTAACCTTCTTTCTGAAAGAAAGGAGGGGAGAGGCCGACCTGATCTCTCTGGGGAGCAGGTTCCACAGGCGTGGGGCCACTGCCGAGAAGGCCCTGTCCCTCGTCCTCGCAAAGGGACTGGGCTTTAGGCCTAGTCCCTCCAGTCAGCCAAGGCTTCTCTCTCTCCCAACCTCCATCCACAGGCCTCAGACCCACGTGATGACCACTAGGCCTTTCGTGACAGCCCCAAATCCTGGGCCCACTCCGGCCCTCCCTCTTCAGCTCTTTGGAGAAAGAAAAAGAAAGAAAGAAAGAAAGAAAGAAAGAAAGCCTGGGATGAAGACTCACCGGAAGGAGGAGAGGAAAGAGGAGAAGAGACAAGCTGCAAAGAGGAGGAGGAGGAAGAGGCCAAAAGGGGCCAACTCTTCTCTTCTGTCCCAGCAGGGCAAGGAAGGGCGAAGGAGAGAGAGTTTGGACTCAGAGTGCGAGGATTTGAAAGGGTGGGCTGACTGGAGAGAGAGAGGTGTCAGCAGCCGATTGGCTGAGTGTGCCAGGGGCCAGGGTTCTGATTGGCTGCTGCCTCTGGCTGGCTGCTGAGGCCAAGCGTTCCAACTGCCGTTCTGCCCTTTGTGAGGAAACATGGCTGGCTGCCCACGGCCTTGGAGCCTTTTGATCCTTTGGAGGCCGGAGGCACGTTGGAGTCGCCCACTTCTTGCCCACAAGAGGGAGATATAGTGTCCATCCGTCCATCATTTAAATGCAATCCATTCTATGCTGTAGTTTCCCGTCTTGTCAGGAGAGAGATTTCCACCTTTTGTGAGCAAAGCTTGATGTTGTTCTTGTCTGAGTCCAAAATGGAGCCCATGAACAAGCCCTTCCCTCCATTTCTCCTGATTTTGGTTGTGGTTCTTCTTCCAAAAAACCATACACCGAAGCAGAGCCAGGTGATGCTGGGCCCTCCTTCCTTCCACTGGGGCCTCTGCTTCTCCAACCTCCAGGCCCACCTGGCGCCACCTGGCCTCCCATCCAGTCCCAACCCAGCTGGATCACCCCACCCGTGATTCCTTCAGCTGATGCCTCGTGACACAGAGCCTGGCCTTCCTTGTGAAGAAGAACCAGGAGTGTTTGAAACAAGAGACAAGAACTGCTGCTCTGGGACCAGAGTGAAGAGAAAAGGGGCCAGGAAGGCCGCTCCCCCTTGTCTCCTGGGTCTTCATGGAATCCTAGAGTAGAAAGAGTCCTCGTGGGCCATCCAGTCCATCCCCATTTGGCCAAGAAGCAGGACAATCGCCTTCAAAGCACCCCCAACAGATGGCCATCTAGTGTCTGTTTAAAAGCCTTCATAGATGGAGCCCTCACCACACTCTGGGGCAGAGAGTTCCACAGCTGAACAGCTCTCATGGTCAGAAAGTCTTTCCTCATGTTCAGGTGGAATTACCTTTCCTGTATTTTGAAGCCATTGCTCCATTGCGTCCTAGTCTCCAGGGTAGCAGAAAACAAGCTTGCTCCCTCCTCCCTGTGACTTTCCCCTCACGTATTTATACATGGCTATCACGTCTCCTCTCAGTCCCCTCTTCTGCAGTCTAAACATGCCCAGCTCTTTAAGCCGCTCCTCATAGGGCTTGCTCTCCAGACCCTTGACCATTTCAGTCCCATTTCAGGTGGGAGCCCCTCCCCCCAGCACCCACTGCTGCTCTGGGACCAGAGTGAAGAAAGAGAGGGGCCAGGAAGACTGTGCCACCTTGTCTCCTGCATTCTGCTAGAAATATCACATAATATATTGTGTACACATATAATATTGATAATATTATAATGTGATACAATGTAATACTAATAATAATACCATATTTTAATTATATATTTTATATTACGTGCAATATTACTAACAATACTACAGTATAATGGTACAGTACAATATAGTACTATATAATACTAATATTGTGCTATGGTAATCTATATAAATAAAAATGTAATGTTCGTTTGTGGGATTGACATAACTCAAACACGAATGGGCAAATTGTCACAAAATTTGGACACTATCCCCTAATGACCATCATGCACAAAACCCCAAAAATAGCAGAAAGGAGTTAAAAAACTCAAAGAAGCTAAACGATGAAAAGCTAAATGACGATACAGAAAAAAGGGAAGGAAGAGGGAGGGAAGGAAGGGGAGAAAGAAAGAGAGAGGGAAAGGAAAGAGAGAAGGAAACATTCTTATTATTATTATTATTTCCCACATTTCTAACCCGCCCTTCTCAACCCCCGAGGGCGGACTCAGGGCGGCTTACACCGGCAACAATTCGATGCCAAGATAATACAAATATAAACAAATATAACACTTTAAAAGAGTAAATAGAACATTAAGGTAAAAACGCATTGAAAACATGGTCACCAATCCATAGAGCCAATGCCAGTCCCATTCAACGTCTCAAGTGCTGTCGTGCTTGCTGTCCAAAGGCCTGGTCCCAGTGAAGTAGGTTTGGTACTTTTCCTATTAAAAAGTACATCAGAAGAAAGTGCTACATACGTGTTTAGTATTGAGATGAGGATTCTGGTGCCAAAAATCATGCAGGCACTCATTCTACTGAATAACACTGTTGATTCTAATGTTTAACACCCTGTGCCCGACTTGAAGATAACATAGGCTAGATGGGTGGAAAGTGAGCAGACTGTACTAATGGGAATCTTTAGTGCGAATTGAGAAAACACTGCGCATGTCAAAGAGAACTGACCCCCTCCGCTGCTGGCATGGAGCCCGGGAGTCAACATGTTGCAATGGTAGGACAGAGAGAGAAGCCATTCTGATAAGATGCATGAGAAAGGACTAACATAGGGATGGCTATTGTTCCCCATCTTAGAGGTGTAACTTTGAAATGATGCAGAGGGGAAATGATTTGTTTATTGGTTTAATGAAATGCCATGTAATCAACTGAATTCACCAGCCAGTTATATCCATGAAGGAGGGTGGGCTTAACTGAAAATGACTCCATTGCGGTATAAATGTGTTTGTATGAAATGAGACGGGGTCTTTTGCCCCTGATCTGCAGCGTGTTCTGTTTGGCAAAAGTCCCACCAGCTGGTGAGCAATAAACCGTTTGATTTTCACCTTTTTCACAGTGGTCGTGTGCTTTTCCTCACCCTTGAACCCGCACGAATAAGCAGCTTGGTAAGGTTAAGTACTCGGAGTTCCATAACTCCTGATTATACCTGCTTCAGTTGGTGACCCCGACGTGATGGCGTATTAGCATTCAGACGGGTCTGTGGTGAGGAAATAAGCACGGTCCCCGTTGCGGACAGTCACCGCTCCAAGGCCAGTAGGGTGGGGCCGTCCAGGAAGGCCGAGAGGGGCCCCGTTCGTTTTTGATCGCTTTTTGTACTGAAGCCGGCCGCCTGGGCAGCCCCAAACGAACGCCTGTGGATCGGGGAGGCAGAGAGAGGGAGAGACTGCCACTAACGTTGGAGGTGAACTCAACGCCAGAAGGAAGTCCGGGGGGGGGCAGCTGGGACGCAGCCCCCTTAGTGAAGCCGGCAATTATAAAAGTCCGGGGACACCCTTAACCAGGTGCCCAGCCAGTGGGGCTAGCAAACCGGCACAAGCGCGCAAGGGGAATCGGAGGCGACGTCAGGTCCGATCGCCAAGCCGAAGGAACTCGAGTGGTGACGCGGGGAGCGAGACGCGAACCGGGGTCTGCAGGAAGCCGGCAAGTATAGTTTCTTTCAAGCACCTAACACTGAGGGAACACAGACACATCGGGGTTGGGGGAGAGCACTGAAGTGGGGTTCGATCAGGCAGAGAGAGATGGGGAGCGCAGGATCTAAACAGAAAAAGGAGACCCCCTTGCAATGTGTGCTAGATAACTGGGACAGGTTTTGCCTGTTGGCAGTAGAGGGACACTCCCAAGAAATGAAATCATTTGAGCTTAGCAATCTGTGCACAGAGGTTTGGCCATCTGTCCGTGAGATCGGATGGCCAAGCATAGGGACCTGGGATTGGGGGATATGCCAACGGCTTGAGGATTATTGCTATGCAACCCATCCTAATGACCAGTGGATTTACTCTGCTGCGTGGGAAAGCATGGTCGCTCAGGGAGTGTGGTGGGCTGGCCTGAAGATCCGGGAGCAGAAAGGGTGCTTTGTGAACAGAAAAGTGGAAAGAAAGCCTCCGGTTTTGCCGGCGGAGCCAGAAGAAATTCCTTTCTTATGGAGAAGGCAGAGAGAGAGACACATTGCCCCAACCGGGGAATGGGGAGCCGCCACGGCGCCTCCGCTCCAAGCCAGCTTGAGCACCCCAGCCCCAGCCCAAGCCCCGGCCATGGCCCCCACCCCTGAGCGACGCCCGGCCATCCGGATGACGTCAATGGCCGTGACGTAGTCTGAGGCGGTCCCGGCTGTTCAGGCCGCACCAGTCCCGTTCGTCCCCGCCCCATCGCTCCCGACAAGCCTAGAGTTTCCTTCCGTTCCTGTTGCGCCAAATTTGACTCCAGCAAATTTTCCAGAGACTTTCCAATTCGACTTAGGGAGCCAGGCAAATGCGGGTTTAATCGGGCCGCTTCCGTCTGCCAGAGCAGCGTTCCAGCCCGCGCTGGCCCCTGTGTTTCAATCACCAGCAACAGTGAAATTCCCTCTTTCCCCGTCAGAAAGGGACTTGAGTTGTGGAAACCCGCCTGCTTATCAGGCCCCCCTCTCCATGAAGATTATTTACCCCCTGGAGGAAGCCAGAAACGCAGAGAGAGATGCAAGAGAGGCAGAAAGAGAAGCGAAATGGCAAACCCCTAATGCTGACAGGATGATAGAGCGTCCCAAGAGCAGAGAGGGAGAAGAGGAGGAGAGCCCCAAGGCTGCAGGGAGGTTGATTGTGCGATCCCCCACAGTGCAGCGGAGCAGATCCGATAGAGCGCTCACCGGGTTCACGCAGGAGGAACAGTGTAAGAAGAGCCGCTTCACCAATGAGAACGAGAAGTCAAACCAGGGAGCAAGAAGCAAGGGAGGAAGAAAAGGTGGAGGGGGGGGGGCACTAGCATGCCCTATAAGACAGATACCACTCCTGGATGTCCACAACAGGGTCCGACAAGCTTATCAGATAGTCCCGTTCTCTTCAAGTGATATCTTTAATTGGAAACATAATACCCCCCCATATTCTGAGCAGCCTCGGGCTATGGGGGACCTCCTCAAGGGAGTGATGGCCACCCATGACCCTACCTGGTGGGATTGTAAACAACTGTTAAATGCCCTGTTTACAGCGGCAGAAAGAAGAAGCATTATTAATCAGGCCAGATTGATAGCCCAGGAGGGACATGGGCAAATGGAAGCCATAGCATTTGGAAGTGCTAGGTTCCCAGTGGAACAAGATCCAGGATGGGACCCGAATATTGAAAGTCAGAGAGACAGAATAAGAGAGTATCAACAGATCCTTTTAAAGGCCATAAGAAAGGGTCCACCCCGGCCTTCCAGCATTCAGAAGATACAGGGAGTGCAGCAAGACAGGACTGAGACACCTGCTGCCTTCCTTGAGCGTTTAGAGGAAGCCTATAGAAAATATAGCCCGTATAACTTAGAACAGGATGATGGGAAGATAGCTCTCACGCAATCCTTCATATCCCAGTCATCCCCAGACATTAGAAAGAAGATACAAAAGCAACCAGGGTTTTTGGGCAAAAACTTGACTGAGTTATTGGCAATCGCTGATCAGGTTTATGTGGCAAGGGAGCAGGTAGAAGAAGAGAAAAAGGACAGAAAGAAGAAAGAGGGATACAGAGTTTTGGTGAGCATGTTTGAGGAAAGGTCAGGAAGAGGAGGAGGAAACAGTCGTGGTAGAGGAAGAGGAAGAGGAAGTTATGGAGGACAGTTTAAATTGGGCCGAAATCAGTGTGCCCGCTGTAAGAAAGAAGGCCACTGGCAAAGGGAATGTGTGGAAGAAATGTCAGAAGAAAGTGATGCAAGTACAAAAAGAGAGAAAATTCCAACCAGAGGGTCAGGAAAACCTAGGGGAAGGGGCAGAGGAAGTTACAAGCCTTATCAAAAGGCTGTGATGGCCGCTGCAGTGCAGGAAGAGGAGGAAGACGAAGAGGCTGAGTGGGAAGATGAATGTTGAAAAGTTGGCAAGGCTTTTCTGTTGCTTGACCCAGAAGAGCCTTTGATTGCCGTAGATGTGGAAGGTCAACGCATAAAGTTCCTAATAGACACCGGAGCGGACAAGTCAGTCGTGAACAAAAGAATAGCCCCCCCCCCTAGTGGTCAGCACATCAAGGTCGTAGGAGTTACAGGAAAGCCACAAAAATGTCCTTTGTTACAGCAAAGAAGGTGCAACATTGCTGGAAGGGAGGTAACACATAAGTTGTTGTATGTACCAGATTGTCCTATTCCACTCCTTGGGAGGGACATTCTGGCCAAGATAAGAGCAAGGTTGGAGTTCTTGAAAACAGGCCAGTTGGAACTTACAGTCCCTCAGCAAGAAGAATACAGATTGTTTAGATTGCAACAAGTTAGAAAGAAAGATACAGTTTGGTGTTGGGAACGGACTCCCCAGGTTTGGGCAGAAGATAACGACCCAGGAATGGCGATAAATGTTGCCCCTGTGGTAGTTGAGATAAAAACAGGTCAGCTTCCCGTGAGAAAGGCCCAGTACCCGATAAGCAGAGATGCTGTGGCTGGCATCCAAGAAGAGTTGCAAAGATTGTTGCGTCATGGGATTATTGCCTTTTGTGAATCAGCTTGGAATTCGGCCCTCTTGCCTGTTCGTAAATCTGATGGGAGATATCGTATAGTGCAGGATCTTAGAGCTGTCAATCAAGCTACAGTGACTTTAACTGCTGTGGTACCAAATCCATATATAATGATGAGTTTAATTCCAAGCACAGCTGCTTGGTTTTCTGTATTAGACTTACGTGATGCATTCTTCTGCATTAGACTAGCCCCTATCTCACAACCCATCTTTGCCTTCCAATGGGAGACCCCAAAGGGAGGGCGAAGGCGTCAAGCGGTTTGGACTCGTTTACCTCAAGGTTATAAAAATTCACCAACCATTTTTGGTCAGGCCTTAGCTCAGGACTTGTCAGAATTTGAAATTCCAGAGACTGAAGGTGTGTGGCTCCAATATGTAGATGATCTCTTGGTCAGTACCCGGACCAGGGAAGGATGTGAGCATTATACTCTAGAACTGTTGAAAGTGTTGGAGGAAAAAGGATACAAGGTGTCCAAGAAGAAAGCACAGTTGTGTCAAAAGAAAGTTAAATACTTAGGCTTTGGCCTGACCCAGGGAAGTAAAGTGTTGGAAGTTGAAAGAAAGGAAGTGATTTGTGCCATTCCCATCCCTAAAGACAGGAGACAGACAAGAGAGTTTCTAGGAACCACTTCTTATGTAAGACATTGGATTCCTAATTATGCTGTCATTGCAAAGCCATTGTATCAAGCTACCAGAGGAAGCAATAAAGATCCCTTTGAGTGGACGGAAGGCTGTGGCCAAGCTTTCCAGACGCTGAAGGAAGCTGTGATGTCACCACCTGCGCTGGGGTTGCCAGACTTAGAGAAACCGTTCTATCTCTTTGCTGCAGAAAGAGATGGGACGGCTATAGGTGTTTTGACTCAGTATTTAGGCACATTCCAACGCCCTGTAGCTTATTTGTCCAAAGTCTTAGACACAGTTGCCAGGGGGCTTCCCCCATGTTTGAGGGCTGTTGCAGCTGCGGTGGATTTAATCAGAGAGGCCACCAAGCTCACCCTAGGAAAATCACTCACAGTGAGGGTCCCCCATCACGTGAAAGCTTTGTTAGATTCAAAGGGTCCTCGCTGGCTAACAAATGAACGACTGACTAAGTATGAGGGTGTTTTGTGTAATAACCCCCTCGTTACCTTGGAGATGTGTCCCATGTTAAATCCGGCAACACTTTTGCCTAGCCCTTCAGATCTTACACAGCATGACTGCATTGAGACAATGGACTTGGTGTATTCCAGTAGGCCCGATTTGCGTGATTTCCCTTGGGAACATGTAGATTTAACCCTATACACTGATGGGTCTAGTTTCATAAGAGATGGGGTGCGCTATGCCGGCTATGCTGTTGTAACCTGGGAGGATGGGGTTCTTGAAGCGGAACCATTACCTCCTGGGACTTCGGCTCAACTAGCTGAGCTGATTGCGCTGACTCGTGCTTTGAAACTATCCAAGGGGCAAAGGGTTAATATTTACACGGATTCTCGGTTTGCGTTTTTAACGCTTCATTGCCACGGGGCATTGTGGAGGGAAAGAGGCTTCTTGACTTCTGCTGGAAAGGCTGTCAAATATGCAGATGCTATGCTAGATTTGTTGGATGCTGTTTGGCTCCCTAGTAAAGTGGCTTTGATGCACTGTAAAGCACATCAAAAAGGTAATGACCCGGTGGTACAGGGGAATAGGTTAGCGGATCTGACTGCCAAAGAAGTAGCTACTCAGAAACACACACCAGTAATGTTAAATCTCACTGACTCAGAGCCCAAAGTGGAGAAATGCAATTACACTAGAAAGGAGGAAGAGTGGGCTTTGAGCGAGGGTGGAGATTGGGAAGATAGTTTCATCAAAATGCCAGACAACCGCGTATTTGTTCCTAAGACAAAGGCGTGGCACATAGTACAATTTTACCATGAGAATACACACCTAGGGAAAAGCGCCCTGGCAGCGCTCCTGGAAAGACAGATGTTCATCGATGGACTGCACAGCTTGACAGCTCTAGCTGCTAAAAGATGCTGGACATGTGCAAAGAATAACCCAAGAGAGGGGCCTTTGAAAGCGCCTGGGATACAGTATCAAGGGAATTGGCCCTTTGAAGTGCTAGTAACAGACTTTACAGAAATGCCAATGAGTGGAGGCTTTCGTTATTTGCTGTTGTTTGTTGATTCTTATACGGGTTGGATTGAAGCTTTTCCTACCCGCACGGAGAAGTCAGCTGAGGTAGTAAAAGGCCTCATGAAAGACATTATTCCTAGATTCGGCATGCCATTACAGATAGGATCAGATAACGGGCCCGCATACGTGCATCACGTGGTCCAAGGACTGTGCAAATTGTTGGGCATCACGTGGCGTCTTCATTGCGCGTACCACCCACAGTCATCTTCTAGGGTGGAAAGGGCAAATAGGACTTTGAAAAACTGTTTAGCAAAGATTTGCCAAGAGACTAAGTTGAACTGGAGAATGGCGTTACCTTTGGCTCTGTTACGAGTCAGATGTACCCCTCACAAGAAATCAGGCTTGTCGCCTTTTGAACGTTTATATGGCAGACCTCCATTGAACTTAAAACCTATGTGTGGACTGACTTCTGATAGTCACGTGTTAGGACACCAGCAAACCCTGCAAGATGTCCAGATGTTAGGAAGACAGCTAGAAAAACTTAGTCAATACACTGCAGATTTGCGACCCCCTCTCCCGTCTACTTCTCTTCACTCTTTTTCAGTGGGCGAAGCGGTCCTCGTAAAGGAGTGGCAGATTCGTGCCTTGCAGCCCAGATGGAGAGGCCCCTACACCGTGCTGCTCAACACACCAACGGCTGTCAAAGTGGAAGGCCTTCGTCCGTGGATTCACTACACGAGAGTGAAGCGGGCGCCGGCTGTTTGGGAATCTTCCGTGGATCCAGATCACCCCCTCCGGGTGAGGATTACAAATACTTTGCATCGCCCTATTTAAGGGGCACACAGATGAAGAAGGCCACTGAAGGGTCGTCTGATACCATCGTACTCAATGAGGAGAATGGTGGTCCAACGCAAGAAAGAGGGACAGAGCCTACGGCACTCCCATTGCGATGGCAGCTATGCACCTTAATGGGACAGAGTTACAGGTGTAAGCGCCCCTGGGGAGTAAGAACTATATGGGTTCGTGGCTCTGATATTGACATTGTACATTACTGAAACACACGGGGGGTGGGAACGGAATATGTTTCATAGACTGATAACTAACATGTCACGTGAACTAAAGTTAAATTCTTGCTGGATTTGCAGTCAAGGCCCGTCCAGTCACAGGTCCGGTTGGCCAATTGTACCAAGTGGGGTGTTAACGTTGCAAGGTTGGAACGGTACCTATGGGAAGCAAGAATTGTTAGAACGGGAGGCAGGAAGGGTTTGGTTCATGGTGACTCACCGTTCTCCTGTGTTGAAGGCTACGTTGTGTTTTAAATGGGAAAAGGAGGGGAGGCCATACTATGCCAGAGGCCCAGCGGATGGCATGTATGAGCTGTTTAAACAGGTGGAGCTAGGTTCATATCCTGCCTGTGGTTATACTATTACAATACAGAGCAGGTACAAGGGACGTTGTGGTCTGAGGACAACAGGTGTGCGGACATGGAGTTGGGAAAGTTCAAATTGCACCCACATTTTGTTTAGAAACCATCATGAGAATGCAATGGTGAACCTGGTTCAGAATTTGCCTGCTAGACGTTTAGGGTATCGTGCCACTGGACTTCCCGAGGGAATTATGTGGATTTGTGGAAGGGTGGCAATGCCTGTGCTTCCTATGGTTTGGTCTGGAGTATGTACCCTAGGCACTTTACAGCCTGGGGGTTTGAGAGTTCTCCCCGAGGAGACTCAAGTAACTAATTTGTACCTACATGTCCAGAAGCGCTCTTTTGCAGATGTGCAACGTTATGGCTATGACACGGACAGAACTTATTTGACTGAAGGCCAGAGAATCGTGGCAATTGCATTACCCTGGGTTGGGGTGGCTTGGAACATAGAGCAGTTGCGTGTGTTGTCACATGATTTGGAATCACTGGCTAATGACACTTATGAGGGCATGGCTTACTTACAGGTGGAAATAGATTCTCTGGCAAAGATGGCAATGCAGCAGAAGCTGGCTCTAGACTACCTTTTGTCCAAAGAAGGCGGTCTCTGCGTGTGGTTAAACGTTTCCTGCTGCCATTTTATAAACAAGAGTGGTGAGATCGAATTGGATTTAAATCGAATTCAGAGTGTGGCTAGAAAGATCCAAAAGACTTATTCAGCTCCGAGTGACTTTTTGAGCACATGGCTGGACTGGCTGCCCAATTGGCAATGGTTACGCACCCTGGTGGGGGTGACCATAGTAATGATATGTCTTGTACTAGTCATGATGTGCTGTCTGCCTATCCTGCTCAAATGCAGTGCTTGTGCAGTACAGAGTTCTATAGATGTGATCAAAGGTGTACATGCTGTCCAGGTTCGGAAACCTGGGGTCCCACGGGACTGGAGAGTAAATTGGTCTGCATAAGGTGTTCCAGACGTTTGGTGTAGGAAACCCCTTGTGATGGGTTTCCCACAAAGAGAAATCCTGGAATGAAGCAGGTTTGGTACTTTCCCTATTAAAAAGTACATCAGAAGAAAGTGCTACATACGTGTTTAGTATTGAGATGTGGATTCTGGTGCCAAAAATCATGCAGGCACTCATTCTACTGAATAACACTGTTGATTCTAATGTTTAACACCCTGTGCCCGACTTGAAGATAACATAGGCTAGATGGGTGGAAAGTGAGCAGACTGTACTAATGGGAATCTTTAGTGCGAATTGAGAAAGCACTGCGCATGTCAAAGAGAACTGACCCCCTCCGCTGCTGGCACGGAGCCCGGAGTCAACATGTTGCAATGGTAGGACAGAGAGAGAAGCCATTCTGATAAGATGCATGAGAAAGGACTAACATAGGGATGGCTATTGTTCCCCATCTTAGAGGTGTAACTTTGAAATGATGCAGAGGGGAAATGATTTGTTTATTGGTTTAATGAAATGCCATGTAATCAACTGAATTCACCAGCCAGTTATATCCATGAAGGAGGGTGGGCTTAACTGAAAATGACTCCATTGCGGTATAAATGTGTTTGTATGAAATGAGACGGGGTCTTTTGCCCCTGATCTGCAGCGTGTTCTGTTTGGCAAAAGTCCCACCAGCTGGTGAGCAATAAACCGTTTGATTTTCACCTTTTTCACAGTGGTCGTGTGCTTTTCCTCACCCTTGAACCCGCACGAATAAGCAGCTTGGTAAGGTTAAGTACTCGGAGTTCCATAACTCCTGATTATACCTGCTTCACCAGAACCACCATTTAACCTTCTTTCTGAAAGAAAGGAGGGGAGAGGCCGACCTGATCTCCCTGGGGAGCAGGTTCCACAGGCGTGGGGCCACTGCCGAGAAGGCCCTGTCCCTCGTCCTCCAGTCAGCCAAGGCTTCTCTCTCTCCCAACCTCCATCCACAGGCCTCAGACCCACGTGATGACCACTAGGCGTTTCGTGACAGGCCCCAATCCACTGATGTCCAGGCTTGGGCCCACTGACCCTCCCCTCAGCTCTTTGGAGAAAGGCCTGGGCCCAGAAAGAAAGAAAGAAAGAAAGAAAGAAGGCCTGGGATGAAGACTCACCGGAAGGAGTAGAGGAAAGAGGAGAAGAGACAAGCTGCAAAGAGGAGGAGGAAGAGGCCAAAAGGGGCAAACTCTTCTCTTCTGTCCCAGCAGGGCAAGGAAGGGCGAAGGAGAGAGAGTTTGGACTCAGAGTGCGAGGATTTGAAAGGGTGGGCTGACTGGAGAGAGAGAGAGGTGTCAGCAGCCGATTGGCTGAGTGTGCCAGGGCCCAGGGTTCTGATTGGCTCCTGCCTCTGCCTGGCTGCTGAGGCCAAGAGTTCCAACTGCCGTTCTGCCCTTTGTGAGGAAACATGGCTGGCTGCCCACGGCCTTGAAGCCTTTTGATCCTTTGGAGGCTGGAGGCACGTTGGAGTCGCCCACTTCTTGCCCACAAGAGGGAGATATATTGTCCGTCCATCTGTCCCTTTCTCATCTAAATGCCATCTATTCTATTGTCTTGTCAGGAGAGAGATTTCCACCTTTTGTGAGCAAAGCCTGATGTTGTTCTTGTCTGAGTCCAAAATGGAGCCCATGAACAAGCCCTTCCCTCCATTTTTCCTGACTTGGGTTGTGGTTCTTCTTCCAAAAAACCATACACCGAAGCAGAGCCAGGTGGTGCTGGGCCCTCCTTCCTTCCACTGGGGCCTCTGCTTCTCCAACCTCCAGGCCCACCTGGCCTCCCATCCAGTCCCAACCCACGCTGGATCCCCCCACCCGTGATTCCTTCAGCTGATGCCTCAGGACACAGAGCCTTCCTTGTGAAGAAGAACCAGGAGAGTTTGAAATAAGAGACAAGAACTGCTGCTCTGGGACCAGAGTGAAGAGAAAAGGGGCCAGGAAGGCCGCTCCCCCTTGTCTCCTGGGTCTTCATGGGATCATAGAGTAGAAAGAGTCCTCGTGGGCCATCCAGTCCAACCCCATTTGGCCAAGAAGCAGGACAATCGCCTTCAAAGCACCCCCGACAGATGGCCATCTAGTGTCTGTTTAAAAGCCTCCATAGAAGGAGCCTCCACCACACTCCGGGGCAGAGAGTTCCACAGCTGAACAGCTCTCATGGTCAGAAAGTCTTTCCTCATGTTCAGGTGGAATCTCTTTTCTTTCCTGTAGTTTGAAGCCATTGCTCCATTGCGTCCTAGTCTCCCGGGCAGCAGAAAACAAGCTTGCTCCCTCCTCCCTAGGACTTCCCCTCACGTATTTATACATGGCTATCATGTCTCCTCTCAGTCCCCTCTTCTGCAGGCTAAACATGCCCAGCTCTTTAAGCCGCTCCTCATAGGGCTTGTTATCTAGATCCTTGACCATTTCAGTCCCATTTCAGGTGGGAGCCCCTCCCCCCAGCACCCACTGCTGCTCTGGGACCAGAGTGAAGAAAGAGAGGGGCCAGGAAGACCCTGCCACCTTGTCTCCTGCACTCTGCTCGAAATATAATAGAATATATTGTGTACACAACAAATATTGATAATATTATAATGTGATACAATATAATACTAATAATAATACCATATTTTAATTATATATTTTATATTACGTGTAATATTACTAATAATATTACAGTATAATGGTACAGTACAATATAGGACTATATAATACTAATATTGTGATATGGTAATCTATATAAATAAAAATGTAATGTTCGTTTGTGGGATTGACATAACTCAAACACAAATGGGCAAATTGTCTCAAAATTTGGACACTATCCCCTAATGACCATCACGCACAAAACCAAAAAAATAGCAGAAAGGAGTTAAAAAACTCAAAGAAGCTAAACGATGAAAAGCTAAATGACGATACAGAAAAAAGGGAAGGAAGAGGGAGGGAAGGAAGGGGAGGAAGAAAGAGAGAGGGAAAGGAAAGAGAGAAGGAAACATTCTTATTATTATTATGTCCCCCATTTCTAACCCGCCCTTCTCAACCCCCGAGGGCGGACTCAGGGCGGCTTACACCGGCAACAATGCGATGCCAAGATAACGCAAATATAAACAAATATAACAGTTTAAAAGAGTAAATAGAACATTAAGTTAAAAACGCATTGAAAACATTGTCACCAACCCATAGAGCCAATGCCAGTCCCATTCAACATCTCAAGTGCTGTCGTGCTTGCTGTCCAAAGGCCTGGTCCCAGAACCACCATTTAACCTTCTTTCTGAAAGAAAGGAGGGAAGACGCCGACCTGATCTCTCTGGGGAGCGGGTTCCACAGGCGTGGGGCCACTGCCGAGAAGGCCCTGTCCCTCGTCCTCGCAAAGGGACTGGGCCTCAGGCCTAGTCCCTCCAGTCAGCCAAGGCTTCTCTCTCTCCCAACCTCCATCCACAGGCCTCAGACCCACGTGATGACCACTAGGCGTTTCGTGACAGGCCCCAATCCACTGCGAGTCCAGGCCTGGGCCCACTCCGGCCCTTTGGAGAAAGAAAGAAGGCCTGGGATGAAGACTCACCGGAAGGAGGAGAGGAAAGAGGAGAAGAGACAAGCTGCAAAGAGGAGGAGGAAGAGGCCAAAAGGGGCAAACTCTTCTCTTCTGTCCCAGCAGGGCAAGGAAGGGCGAAGGAGAGAGAGTTTGGACTCAGAGTGCGAGGATTTGAAAGGGTGGGCTGACTGGAGAGAGAGAGAGGTGTCAGCAGCCGATTGGCTGAGTGTGCCAGGGCCCAGGGTTCTGATTGGCTGCTGCCTCTGGCTGGCTGCTGAGGCAACAGTTCCAACTGCCGTTCTGCCCTTTGTGAGGAAACATGGCTGGCTGCCCACGGCCTTGGAGCCTTTGGATCCTTTGGAGGCTGGAGGCACGTCGGAGTCGCCCACTTCTTGCCCACAAGAGGGAGATTTAGTGTCCATCCGTCCATCATTTAAATGCAATCCATTCTATGCTGTAGTTTCACGTCTTGTCAGGAGAGAGATTTCCACCTTTTGTGAGCAAAGCTGGATGTTGTTCTTGTCTGAGTCCAAAATGGAGCCCATGAACAAGCCCTTCCCTCCATTTTTCCTGATTTTGGTTGTGGTTCTTCTTCCAAAAAACCATACACCGAAGCAGAGCCAGGTGGTGCTGGGCCCTCCTTCCTTCCACTGGGGCCTCTGCTTCTCCAACCTCCAGGCCCACCTGGCGCCACCTGGCCTCCCATCCAGTCCCAACCCACGCTGGATCCCCCCACCCGTGATTCCTTCAGCTGATGCCTCAGGACACAGAGCCTGGCCTTCCTTGGGAAGAAGAAGAACCAGGAGAGTTTGAAACAAGAGACAAGAACTGCTGCTCTGGGACCAGAGTGAAGAGAAAAGGGGCCAGGAAGGCCGTTCCCCCTTGTCTCCTGGGTCTTCATGGAATCCTAGAGTAGAAAGAGTCCTCGTGGGCCATCCAGTCCAACCCCATTTGGCCAAGAAGCAGGACAATCGCCTTCAAAGCACCCCCGACAGATGGCCATCTAGTGTCTGTTTAAAAGCCTCCATAGAAGGAGCCTCCACCACACTCCGGGGCAGAGAGTTCCACAGCTGAACAGCTCTCATGGTCAGAAAGTCTTTCCTCATGTTCAGGTGGAATCTCTTTTCTTTCCTGTAGTTTGAAGCCATTGCTCCATTGCGTCCTAGTCTCCCGGGCAGCAGAAAACAAGCTTGCTCCCTCCTCCCTAGGACTTCCCCTCACGTATTTATACATGGCTATCACGTCTCCTCTCAGTCCCCTCTTCTGCAGGCTAAACATGCCCAGCTCTTTAAGCCGCTCCTCATAGGGCTTGTTCTCCAGACCCTTGATCATTTTAGTCCCATTTCAGGCGGGAGCCCCTCCCCCAGCACCCACTGCTGCTCTGGGACCAGAGTGAAGAAAGAGAGGGGCCAGGAAGACCGCGCCCCCTTGTCTCCTGCACTCTGCTAGAAATATAATATAATATATTGCGTACAAATATAATATTGATAATATTATAATGTGATACAATATAATACTAATAATAATACCATATTTTAATTATATATTTTATATTACGTGTAGTATTACTAATAATATTACAGTATAATGATACACTACAATATAGTGCTATATAATACTGATATTGTGCTATGGTAATCTATATGAACGTGCGGATACTAGGAAGAGGGAGAACGCGTGACAACTGTGAAGTAGGATGAAAAACAAAAAGGTTTATTTTCTATCACCAGCTGGTGGGTATTTTGCTTACGGAACGCAGCCGTAGGTAGGGCAAAGGACCCCGATACATTTCATACAAAGGCATTTATACTCGTAATGGATTCCAGTCAGTTAAGCCCACCCCTTCTTCATGGTTAAAACAATCATAATTGGCTGGTGATTAATGTTGTTACATGACATTTCAATAATCCAATAAACATCATTCAAATTATTTACATCATTTCTCTGTCATCACTAAAATGAGAACAATAGCCATCTATAAACGTATTCCTTTCTCACAGGCAAACTTATCAATGCAGAGCCTCCTTGTTCTCTCTTTGCAACTTTTAGGTCTGGGCTTCCTGCCAGCAGTGAAACCAGACCGGCTCTGTCATCTTGCAAAGATGTTCTCCCATTAGCATTAGAAAATTCCATTAACTTTCATAGC
>JARBWK010001625.1:0-18114 GCA_030556195.1 Anolis apletophallus | reverse complement strand
GGCAGCGGCATTCTGGACGAACTTAAGTTTCCGGATCACGGACATGGGCAGGCCAATGTAAAGGGCGTTACAGTAGTCCAGTCTCGAGATGACTGTGGCTTGGAGAACCGTGGCCAGGTCATCCCTGGATAGGTAGGGGGCCAGACGCCTAGCTTGGCGCAGATGGAGGAAAGCGGTTTTGCTGATGGTGGAGACCTGGGCATCCATCGACAGCAACGGGTCTAAGACAACCCCAAGGCATAATGCCTCGCCATCCAAGCTAGGCAGCTGGACCTCCCCACCCACTGGGCGCCCCAGCCACAGTATCTCGGTCTTTGCTGGATTCACCCTCAATCTACTGGCACGCAGCCATCCAGTAACGGCTTCAAGGCATTGTTGGAAACAAGAGGGTACGGAGTCCGGTCGGCCTGCCATCCTCAGAACGAGCTGGGTGTCATCAGCGTACTGATAACATTCCAGCCCAAAGCTTCGAGCCAAACTGGCAAGTGGCCGCATATAGATGTTGAATAACAAAGGGGAGGGAATAGCACCTTGAGGGACGCCACAAGTAAGTGGAGCCCTCTCGGAAACCATGCCTCCCCTTTCCACTCGCTGTCCCCGGTTGTGGAGAAAGGACAACAGCCATTTCAAGACTGTTCCCCTGACTCCAACAACAGCAAGGCGGTGGGCCAAAAGATGATGATCGGCCGTATCAAAAGCTGCTGTGAGGTCCGATAACACAAGTAGCACTGAACCGTCCTCGTCCAGCTGGCAGCGAAGCTGATCTGAAATGGTGACCAACACGTCTCCGTCCCATGCCCCGAACGGAAGCCGGACTGGAAGGGATCTAATCCAGCTGTATCCTCAAGGAACCGCTGCAGCTGCCCCGCCACCGCCCTCTCAATCACCTTGCCTAGGAACAAAAGGTTCGAAACTGGGCGGTAATTGGAGGGAACCGATCGATCTAAATCCGGTTTCTTCAGTAGCGGGGAGACTACTGCCTCTTTTAAACCCTCTGGAAAGACTCCTTGCTCAAGGGAGCTGTTGATTATATTCAACAGAGGGTCACGTAGTCCCTCCAGGCAGGCTTTCACCAACCAGGAGGGACACGGATCGAGGGAGCATGTGAGTGTGTGTGAAGAAAAACCTTATTGAGTGTAATTATTTTGTTCAGCTGGCTAAATAAGTCAACCAGCAATCTTGCACCACACCCAAAGGGCTATGACTGTTTGAGTTAGTTTGAATACATTCTGGTGCTGGTGAACCAGCATGGAGTTCCAGCAGGAGGTGCCGAAGGAAGAAATCCTGAAGGAGCCTTATCTCTGAGGAGACCTATGGACAAAGGCTTAGCTCTGGGGAGCATTTTGGAGGCTATGGTATAATAGCATTTATAATAGGTTTATTTTTCATTCTTCATTTGATGCAAAGATGAAGGTGCTTTATTTTCTGTTTATTGCAAAGACTGTGTAAAAATGTTGCACTATTTTGTTTTCAACTCTGCAAAGTAAAGAGTAAAGATTTGCTGTTCACCTTTTACTAATGGTCTACAACAGGGCTGTCCAACTGGCGGCCCTGGGGCCGGATTCGGCCTCGTAGCCTGTTGGACACGGCCCCAGCTATGCCCTCAGCCGCCATTTTTAAAAATTTTTTTTAAAAAATCAATTTTTAAAAAAAAAAATGGCGGCGGGGGACGGAGCGGGGCAGGGAGGAGGAAGAGAGGTAGCTCCTCCTCCCTGCACCGCCCCCTCCATCCCTCTTTCCGCGCCGAAAAGGAGGAGTAGGCGGCGCCAAGGGCAGCGCATCACGCCAGGCCTGTGACGCGCTGCCGTTGGCGCCACCTTCTGCCCTTTTTCGCGCCCCCTTCCTAGGGCGGGGCCGCCGAAAAAGAGCAGAAGGCGGCGCCAAGGGCAGCGCGTCACGCCAGGCCTGTGACGCGCTGCCGTTGGCGCCACCTTCTGCCCTTTTTCGGCGGGGGCGGGGCCTGGGGCTAGGGGCTGGGGCGGGGCCTGGGGCGGGGGGGAGGGCCGGCCCCGAGGTTGGGTTTTGGGCGCTGGGATGTTAGGACTAAAATACGTGCTGCGTAACACACTAAGCTATTGTTCTTCTTGTTCAATGAGAGATTTCTGTGCTCTGCTCCTGATGAGATTTTCCTCTCATTTCTCTGGCAGGTAACCTCTGAATGAACCTTGTGAAGAACACTTCCCTTTGCCTTAGGTCTGAAATGAAATTGCACAGCACTCACAAGAACAAGACATAAGTTGGAGAAATTATATTTCAAGCTACATAGCTGTGTATTCAAGGAGAAAAGAGGATTGTGCTGTAAAAAGTGGGACTTGGTAATTTATTCAAATGGACTAGAGCAATACAAAGACCGAGAAGAGGAAATCAGGAGAAGGTATCTGTGAAGTTCTGGCATAATATTTGAATCATAAAAGAATGGAAAATCTCAATTCCTTGTCAAAATCACACACAGGGGAGAAGCGACATAATTGTATGGACTGTGGGAAATGTTTCACTGGGAGAAGTTCTCTTACTACACATCAACGAACTCACACAGGAGAGAAGCCGTATAAATGCATTGAATGTGGAAAGAGCTTCAGTGAAAGTGGGATTCTGCGTGCCCATCAAAGGACCCACACAGGAGAGAAGCCATATACATGCATGGAATGTGGAAAGAGCTTCAGTCAGAGTGGGCATCTGCGTTCCCATCAAAGGATCCACACAGGTGAGAAGCCGCATAACTGCATGGAATGTGGAAAGAGCTTCAGGGAGAGTGGACATCTGCATATCCATCAAAGGACCCATACAGGGGAGAAACCACATAAATGCATGGAATGTGAAAAGAGCTTCAGTGAGAGTGGAAAGCTGCGTTCCCATCAAAGGATCCACACAGGGGAGAAGCCACATACATGCATGGAATGTGGAATGAGCTTCAGGCAGAGTGGCAACTGACGTTCCCATCAAAGGATCCACACAGGGGAGAAGCCGTATAACTGCGTGGAATGTGGAAAGAGCTTCAGTCAAAGTGAGAATCTGCGCTCCCATCAAAGGACCCATACAGCGGAAAAGCCACATACATGCACGCAATGTGGAAAGAATTTCAGTCAGAGAAGCAGTCTGCGTTCCCATCAAAGGATCCACACAGGGGAGAAGCCGTATAACTGCGTGGAATGTGGAAAGAGCTTCAGTCACAATGTGAATCTGCGCTCCCATCAAAGGACCCATACAGGGGAGAAGCCACATACATGCTCGCAATGTGGAAAGAATTTCAGTCAGCGTGGCAATTTACGTTCCCATCAAAAGATCCACACAGGAGAGAAGCCACATAAATGCATGGAATGTGGAAAGACCTTCAGTGAAAGTGGGACTCTGCGTATCCATCAAAGGACCCACACAGGAGAGAAGCCACATACATGCATAGAATGTGGAAAGAGCTTTAGTCAGCGGGATTATCTGAGTATCCATCAAAGGACCCACACAGGAGAGAAGCCGTATAAATGCGTGGAATGTGGAAAGAGCTTCAGTCAGAGTGGAGATCTGCGTATCCATCAAAGGACCCACACAGGGGAGAAACCACATAAATGTATGGAATGTGGAAAGAGCTTCAGTCAGAGTGCACATTTGCATACCCATCAAAGAACCCACACAGGGGAGAAGCCGTATAACTGCATGGAATGTGGAAAGAGCTTCAGTGAGAGTGGACATCTGCGTATCCATCAAAGGACCCATACAGGGGAGAAACCGTATAAATGCATTGAATGTGGAAAGGGCTTCCGTTACAGGTGCAAATCTGCACTCCCATCAAAGGACCCACACAGGGGAGAAGCCACATACATGCATGGAATGTGGAAGGAACTTCAGTCGGAGAGACAGTCTGCGTTCCCATCAAAGGACCCACACAGGAGAGAA
This sequence comes from Anolis apletophallus, assembly GCA_030556195.1. Classification (NCBI taxonomy): domain Eukaryota; kingdom Metazoa; phylum Chordata; class Lepidosauria; order Squamata; family Anolidae; genus Anolis; species Anolis apletophallus. Next base: position 14,226 of record JARBWK010001625.1, on the reverse strand, counting down.
GCCACATAAATGCAAGGAATGTGGAAAGAGCTTCAGTCACAGTGCGAATCTGAACTCCCATCAAAGGACCCACACAGTGGAGAAGCCATATACATGCATGGAATGTGGAAGGAACTTCAGGCGGAGAGACGGTCTGCGTTCCCATCAAAGGACCCACACAGGAGAGAAGCCACATAAATGCAAGGAATGTGGAAAGAGCTTCAGTCACAGTACGAGTCTGCATATCCATCAAAGGATCCACACAGGGGAGAAGCCACATAAATGCATAGAATGTGGAAAGAGCTTCAGTCAGAGTGGAATGCTGCGTATCCATCAAAGGACCCACACAGGAGAGAAGCCACATAAATGCAAGGAATGTGGAAAGAGCTTTAGTCGTAGTTGGACTCTGCGTATCCATCAAAGGACCCACACAGGGGAGAAGCCACATAAATGCATAGAATGTGGAAAGAGCTTTAGTTGTAGTGGGACTCTGCGTATCCATCAAAGGACCCACACAGGAGAGAAGCCACATAAATGCATGGAATGTGGAAAGACCTTCAGTGAAAGTGGGGCTCTGCGTATCCATCAAAGGACCCACTCAGGAGAGAAGCCACATAAATGCATGGAATGTGGAAAGAGCTTCAGTCAGAGTTCGAGTCTGCATAGCCATCAAAGGACCCACACAGGAGAGAAGCCACATAAATGCATAGAATGTGGAAAGACCTTTAGTCGTAGTGAACATCTGCGTATCCATCTAATGACCCACACAGGAGAGAAGCCACATAAATGCATGGATTGTGGAAAGAGCTTCCGTCACAATGGACATCTGCGTACCCATCAAAGGATCCATACAGGAGAGAAGCCACATAAATGCATAGAATGTGGAAAGAGCTTTAGTCAGAGTGGGACTCTGCGTATCCATCAAAGGACCCACACAGGAGAGAAGGCACATATCGTATCTACTTGAGTATAAGCCGACCAAATATAAGAGGCACCTAATTTTACTACAAAAATTGGGAAAACTTATTGACTTGAGTATAGGCCAAGTGTTGGAAGTGCAGCAGCTATTGGTAAATTTCAAGAATAAAAATAGATACCAATAAAATTACATTAATTGAGGCATCTATAGGTTAAATGTTTCTGAATAATTACATAAAACTATAATTTAAGATAAGACTGTCCAACTCTGATTAAATCATTATTCTAACCTTATTCAGTGTAAATATAACCTTCCAATAATAATAAATAGGGTAAAATAAGAAATGTAATTCTAATACTAACAATGTAGTAAAATATTAAATGTATTAATAAAAATAAATAGGGTAAAACAATAAGTGTAATGCTAGCGTAAAATAAATGTAATAATAATGATAGCATAAAATAATAAATGTAATAACAAGAACAAGAGTAAAATAATAAATGTATTAATAATAATAGGGAAAATAATCAAAAATAATATTAATAGAATAGAATAATAAATGTAGTAATAACGATAGAGTAAAATAATAAATGTACTAATAATAACACAGTAAATGTGATGTAATAATAACAATAATATAATACAGTAATAAATGTAATAAACTAAAATTATAAATGTAACCACAACAACAAATACAACAATAACAATCAAATTATCGCCATAGTTTATTTTAACTACAGTATGTCAGCTCCTGGTAGATTCTCGAACAAAACCATGCTCACACAGGGAAATGGAAGCTTTCCCTCTTAACCCCTCTCAATCCTAGCCCCTCTCCTCTCCTATCTCCATTTGCCCACTTTGAAACTGCAATACACCTTCCATTCCCACAGGAATTCTCCTTTCCGCCAGATGTCTTCCTTATCAGATTGCCCGGCCATGTCTGGTGTGTCCAAGCAGTTTGTTTACCTAACTGCTCTGGTCACAACCTGACATGACTCCCCCCTTTAGAACAACGGTCCTGCGGAAAGAAAAAAACATCAGAAAAATAAACAACATAACAGGTTAGGGTCCAGGCTTATTAATCAGGGTGTTCCTTATATATGGAACATCCTGATTATTGGGGGGGGGGGGCTTGACATGTTCAGCCGCCACCCACTCTGGGTGTAAGGTTTTAGATGACCACTGCACCAAGTATTGTAGTTTTCCACGGTGCATTTTTGAGTCTAAAATGTCTTTAATTTCAAAATGGGTGTGTGCCCCAAGCATGATAGGTACCGGGGCTGAGTCCGGCTTAGTCCACTTATGGTCGTCTGTGCAAGCTTCCTTCAGCAGGCTGACGTGGAACACTGGATACACCTTTCGCCAATTATGGGGCAACTTGAGCTTCATGGCCACCGGGTTAACAACTTCAGAAATGGGGAAGGGTCCCACAGACCTGCCTGCAAATGTCCGAGATGGTTGGGTGGACTTAAGGTATTTTGTTGACAAATAAACCATATCGCCCACTTTATAATCGGGTTGAGTTTCACGCTTTCTGTCAGCAAACTTTTTATAGTTTTGTTTGGCTAAGTCCAGGGCCTCTTTGATTAATGGCTGGGGACTCTTCTGACAGTTTCAAAGTGAGGGCTGGAAAGGGGGGAAAGTCCCTGCCCCCTACCGCCTTAAACGGGGATATCCCTGTAGAGGCATGGTCCGAATTGTTGTAGCAATATTGTGCTACGTCTAAAAGGGGGCCCACTGGTCCTGTTGATAGGTAGAATAACACCTTAGGAACTGCTGCAAGGTCTTTTGGACTCTTTCTGTGGCCCCATCTGTCTCTGGGTGAAATGCTGCGCTCAAAGCTCCCTCCGCCCCCAACATGGCTAGGAACGACATCCCAAACCACGACATGAACTGAGGGCCTCAGTCTGTTATGACCCTTTGTGGGCACCCATGCAGCCTGAACACGTAATTCACAAACAGCTTAGCTAGTTCAGGAGCGGTGGGGAGTCTTTTGAGGTGTATGAAATGGGCTTGCTTAGAGAATAAGTCAATCACAGTCCAAATGGTGTTATAACCATTGCTCTCAGGCAAATCCACTACAAAGTCCATTGCAATCTCAGTCCACGGTATCGAAGGGTTGGCTACTTGCCTGGCCGTGTCTGGTGTGTCCAAGCAGTTTGTTTACCTAACAAATTTTCATTTTTTTGGGAAAATGCTGTGTGAATATGAATAATAAAAAGTGGGAAAGACAGACTTGGGAAGGGGGTGAGAAAGAAGGACTGGAAACGGGAAAAAAGTTGGAATGGGAAGGACTTTGAAAAAGTGGGGAAATGAGGTGGAAAGGAGGTCTCTGGAGAAGTAAGATAGATTGGGGTGGGAAGGGGGCAACTGGGGAAGGGGGAAAGATTGAGGTGGGAAAGGGGGGCTGGAAACTGGGAAAGGTTGGGATGGGAAGGGGGGCTGGAAAATGGGAAACTGCATTGGGGAAAGAGGCAAGACAAATGGGAAAGAGGCTGGAACCCCGGAAAGACTGGGATAGAAAGCGGAGAGAGAGGGGCAGGGGAATGGGGGTAGTAAAGACTGGGGCAGGAAGGGGGCAACTAGAAAAAGGGAAGATGGGGGTGGGAAAAGGGTGCGGGAAAAGTGGGGGAAAGACACAGGAAGGGAGGAAGGCGTCACCTGTCCCATCCAAGGAGAGACCAAGCCCTGGGTCGCCTCCTCTCTACCTGAACACTTGAGTCCTGGCCATGGATATAAAAACAAGACATCCCCTGAAAATAAGCCATAGTGTGTCTTCTTGAAAAAGAAATAGTGTCTTATTTTTGGGGAAACACGGAGGGAGCAACTTTGTGTTCTGCTGCCCAGGAGACGACGCAATGGAGCCAAGGCTTCAAACGACAAGAAAGGAGATTCCACCTGAACATGAGGAAGAACTTCCTGACTGGGAGAGCCGTTCAACAGTGGAACTCTCTGCCCTAGTGTGGTGGAGGCTCCTCCTTTGGAAGCTTTTAAACAGGCTGGATGGCCATCTGCCGGGGGTGCTTTGAATGCGATTTCCCTGCTTCTTGGCAGAAAGGGGTTGGACTGGACGATGGCCCACGAGGTCTCTCCCGACTCTAGGATTCTAGGGAACGAGATTGGGACCTACGACTAATTCACTAGTTACCTCCTCCAAACTGTAGTAGAATGTAGCGTGGGTCATATGGGCTCTGTGTGCCAAGGTTGGTTACTGTAAATTCAGGCCATACACAATGTCCCATGAGCTGAGGCCTAGTCAGGAACAGCAAGTTAATGAAGCCTTACTGTCAATTCAGGCCATACACAATGTGCAATGAGCTGAATTCAGGCCATACACAATGTCCAGTGAGAATCAGAATCAAGTTAATGAAGCCTTACTGTCAATTCAGAGCGTAAACAGCATTCCATTAAGTGAGGCCTAGTCAGGGAAATTAAGATAATGAAGCCTTACTGTCAATTTTGGGCATGGTCTGTGATTTGTAGGGGTGTAAATTTTCTGTGGGAAGTGAATGGGGTGTTTGTGTTTGTGCCTCAGCCCTTTGCCTTATCCTCCTCTGACAGTTTATTATGGGTCGGAATGTTCATGTTGGCTGGCCAGTACAGGAGTTATGCAAATCCGCCCTTATTGGCAGCCAATCATGTTGTCAGAATGTAGAGGCTGGGGGAGTCGTTGGCAGCCCCGGAGGATGCTGGGAAATGTAGGGGGTTTTTTAACTCGTTTTGGGGGCCTTTTAGGTTTTGGGTGGGAAAGTTTCTTTGCTATAAACATACCTTGCTTGAGGCCTATTTCTGTTGGCAAGTTTGGTGTCTCTGCGTTGTAAGGTTTCTCTGGGACGGTCTTTCCATGACGACTCTTCCTTTATATATATAGATGACAATGAGGGGACATTTGTGTATTGTGGGTTTTAGGAATGAGTTTCCTCTATTTAGAAACGGAAGAGTGAATCTAGAATAGCATTTAAAGTGAGTAAATGCAGATAGAAACCAGCGTGCGGCAAGAGTTTCCTTGATCCGTTCTTCTCTTAGTTTTGTCCTTATTGTGTAGTTGTGTGTTGTTCAGTCTTTCGTGTTTGTTAAGGATTCATTTTTAAAAACCTCAACATTGTAATTTGTATGAAAGTTCTTTTCTTTCTTGCCTTTGAATAAATATTTTGACAAAACCGAGTGTGATGTGGCAGCCACAAATGCCAACGTGATTCCCGGCTGTGCCAATGGGAGACGTTGTGTCCACACCCAAGGGAGTCGTGGCCTCCTTCCTCCCGCTTTGCTCAGACCTCGCCTGGCATCGCTCTCCCTCCAGTTCTGGGCCTCAGCACAACTCAAGGCGGAGGCGGCCAAGCCAGAGTATCTCCAGGGACGGGCTGTAGGGAATGGCCGAGGGAGCTGGGTGTGCTTAGCTTAGAGCAGTGCTTCCCAACCGGTGGGTCTCTCCCCAGGTGTCGTGGCCTACAACTCCCAGAAATCCTGGCCGATTGACCAGTTGTGAGGATTCCTGGGAGGGGAAGGCCAAAACGCTTGAGGAGAGAGAGAGAGACCCACAGGTTGAGCGCCACTGGCTGAGAGAAAGCCTTCGGGCTGATAAGAGCGGGATAGAAATAACGTAAATAAATAAATGTTGTGATGTAAGTGCAGGCCAGCTTGTGTGTCGCCTGAGCTGAGGCGTTGCCATAGCGACACAACCGGCTGTTGGAACGCATTCGAGTGAGAGAAGCCAAAGGGGCGGAGCTAACTGCCACTTGGGAGGGGCGGCCATTTTGAAAGAGGGAGTTCCTTTCAGTCAGTGGACAAGAGTGGACGTTGGGTCCTGGTGTGTGGAGAGAGCGGACCCAGGGGTTCAAGCCTCCAGCCTGTGCGTTTATTGCAGAGTCCATTGGACCCATTTGAATTAGTCATGAGCTCGTGAGCGAAGGGGAGAGAAACCCCGGCAGAAACCCACGACTTCAGTGGGGAAGCTGAAGGGAGGAAAAGGCAAGACGGTGCCTTGAATGGTCAGTTAAGAAAAGAAAGAGACTTCGCAGGGAAATGAGTTTGAAACCAGTCTGGTGGAAGCAAAAGCCATGCCGAGAGCTTGGCACATTTGGAAACTCTTTCACTAAAGTCAACTGTAATGACATTTCAAGGAATACGGAATAACCGTCCAACCTTGTCCACCTGTGAATCCTTAAATAAATATTTCATTGATCTGTTCTTTATAATTAAGGCTCACGTCCATTTATTGAGAAGAAGAAGATTTACCTCAGAAGAAGGCGGCTGAAGATATCGGAAGAAAGGATTCTGGTTGGGGAAAGGAGTCGCTCCTTTTGGAAAGGAGTCTCAAGGAGAAACATTAGGAAAGGCAAACCTCAGCTACACGCACCACCACCACTTTAGTCTCCTCATTGCCCTGGTTAGATAGATAGTCATTTGGGTTTGAACCACTGACTGAGAAGTAGGCCACAAAGGAAGGAAAGAAAGAGAAGGAGGGAAGGAGAGAGAGAGAGAGAAGGAAGAAAGGGAGAGAGGGAGGTGGCATTGACACAGACAGCGCAAGCCTCACTTCCAGAACAGCGGTCATTTGTAAAGCACACTTTTGAAACAGGCACATTTCAAAACATGGAGTGTCAACTGCCCCCATTTTCCTTGATACACACGCACATGCGCACACCTATCTGTCTGCATCTGTGTGTGTTTGTGGGTGAGGGATTCCGGATTGCCTCCCCCTTCCAGAGCTCACTGGCGAGGCGCCTGGACCTAGCCTGGCACACGGACACCCCCCTCCTTAGGACCCCCTTTGCGCCCAGGTGGGGTTGGGAAGGTGGTCCTGGGCGAGGGTGGGAGCTGCGGTGCCTTCACTCTCGCCCAGAGGCCACTGCGATGCCCACCAGACACAGATGTGGACCCAGCCTGGAACATGGAGAACCTGCAGGCAACAGGGGGAGGGGTTGGAACGGGGCCGAGGAAAGGGAAGAGGGGAACAGCCTTCCTCTGGCGCCCTGGGGCCTTTCCCGAGGGTGGCCTCCCTCCCTCCACTCCCGGGGAGCCAACCCAGGGCTGATTCCTAGGCTGACTCCGACTCCTAAGCACAGGCCTCAGGCCTCCCTTGGGCCTCCCTCTCCTCAGTAGGCCCGACCTGAGGTAATAATAATCCCAGAGGAAGGCAAGGACACCCGGAAGGCCTAGAGCAGCGAATGCCGCAACGCCCAATACGGTTCCTCATGTTGTGGTGACCCTTCCCCATCACATTCCCTCTGTGGCTACGGCCTCACTGCAGTTTCGCTACTGTTATGAATCGTAATGCTAATTCTAGTATTTCCTGATGGTCATGGGAGTCCTGCGTGCCAAGTTTGGTCCAATCCCATTGTTGGTGGAGTTCAGAATGCTCTTGGATTGCAGGCGAACTATAAATCCCAGCAAGTGTTCCAGTGTGCCTTTCCTGAATAAAGTAAACAATGATCAATTCCCTGCATCATGTTCCCAGAAGCACTTTCACTCCCCGCTGGGTGGATCTCCTGGCATGACCCTCTGAGACCCTCCTGCTTAGAGACATCCGACCTCTCTTCGCGCCCAGGGTTCGTTTTCAAAATGAAAACATCTGGCCCGGCCACAAGGTTTTGATTTTGGTGTGTTATGGCTGATATCTGAGTTATATTAATTGCACGATTTGATTGTTTGCTGCTTTGTTATTTTATTTGATGTATTGTTGGGCTTGGGGAGATGGTGGCAGGGTATAAATAAAGTATTATTGTTATTATTATTTCCAGGCTGTCCTCTCTCCGAGAGTGGCAGTTATGAAGCAGCAACGAAATAATGATGTTCTGGTCGGGGGTCACCACCACATGAGGAAAGGTATTAAGGGGTCACGGCATGAGAAAGGCTGAGAGACCCTGCCCTAGATTGTTCCTTCCTCAGAGTTAAATAATCCTTGTATTCCTGAAGAAGGCAAGGCCCAAGATGACCAGAGTGACCAGGGAGACCCCGGAGTGCTGCTCCCACCTCGCCAGGAGGAGTCTCTCCTCTGAACTGACCCTTGGCAGGAACCTCCCCAGACTGGCAGTTGGCCCCGCCCCTTTCCTGCTGCCGCCTGGAGAGCTGCGTCGCTATGGCAACGCCTGGGCCTCAGGCCTAGTCCCTCCAGTCAGCCAAGGCTTCTCTCTCTCCCAACCTCCATCCACAGGCCTCAGACCCATGTGATGACCACTAGGCCTTTCGTGACAGCCCCCAATCCACTGCAAGTCCAGGCCTGAAGGAAGGAAGAAAGGAAGGAAGGAAGGAAGGAAGGAAGAGGGAAAGGGCCTCTCTCTTTCCAAAGCCCTGGAACCAAAGGACTGAAGGTGAAGGCAGAGAAAGAGAGTCAGGGAAGGACAATCCCATGGATCACTTGCAACTAGGAAGAGCATTGAAATGTTTCCCAAGAGACTTTGTTCAACCCCAAGGTGTGTGTACCTGTGCAGTGTCTCTACAAAGAGCTACAACAACAAAAACTCTTGTTTCCAAGGAAAATATTAACACCAGATAGTCAGGGAGCCCTGGATGGGAAGGGAGGCCATCCAACCCTCGTAGCTCCAGGATGACGAGGGTCCTCCAAGTGCAGGGTCTTGGCGGTGGTGGGTCCGTAGGTGGCTCTGGAGCCCCATTGCATTTTGTAATGACATAGAGTAGAAATATTATTGTGGGAGTTGAAGTTCAAAAACACCTGGAGGGCCAAAGTTTGCCCAGGCCTGCTCTACTCAGACAAACTGATTTCCTTAATTTATAAGATCCAGAGACTTAAATGTTGCGAAATAGGTCAAATTATCACAGTCTATAACAAAATCAATGATAGATAAAATTGTTAATTCTAAAATAATAACAAGACGACTCCTGTTTTTCATGTGAATCCTGGCGTGTGTGCCAGGAGCAGGGAAACAGGCAGGAAGAGCAACCCGGAGAGACGCCTGGCCCATTGAGGGAAATAATAACCCTGCAATAATCCGCGTTCCCTTTGGCTTGGCCTCAACAGAAGCGCCGCCTTCAATTCTGGAATCCTGGCTGGAAAACAGCATCCGCAAACTGGACATTTGCAACCAAGGTGGTGAGGCCAAAGGGGAAAGGTTTCCCCCTGAGATCAAGCCCAGCTGTGCCCGACTCCGAGGGTTGGTGCTCATCTCCATTTCTCAGCCGAAGAACCGGCATTGTCTGTAGACACCTCCAAGGTCATGTGGCTGACATGACTGCACAGAGTGCTGTTACTGTCCTGCAGGAGCAGTACCTATTGCTCTACTCGCATTTACATGTTTTTGAACTTCTAGGTTGGCATAAGCTGGGGCTAACAGCAGGAGCTCACTGTGCTCCCCAGATTCGAAACTGCAACCTTTCGATCAGCAAGTTCAGCAACTCAGCGGTTTAACACATTGCGCCAGGGGGGGCTCCAAGGTGGGGAAAGAGCTGGAAACTAAGCCCAGAAGAACAATGGATAGAATTACATGCTGTATATACTCGAGTATAAGCCGGCCTGAATATATAGGAAATGCAGCAGCTACTGGTCAATTTCAAAGACAAGAGTAGATAGCAATTAAATTACATTAATTAAGGCATCAGTAGATGTTTTTGAATATTTACAGAAAACTGTAATTCAAGATTAGTCTGTCCCACTCTGATGACATCATTATTGTGGAGGCAGAAAGAGTGTGGCTTCACTGAAGCTTGCGACTCTGGGTCAGAGGCCGCCTCAAACACATGGACCCTACAGAAATGCAGAATGGAACTGAAAGGAGGCCAATGAGAATGATTAAGGATTAATTAATGATTGTTTATCATTGCCCGGTGGCGCAGTGGGTTAAACCGCTGAGATGCTGAACTTGCTGATCGAAAGGTCACAGCTTCAAATCCGGAGAGCGGTGTGAGCTCCCACTGTTAGCCCCAGCTTCTGCCAGCCTACCAGTTTGAAATCACGCAAATATGAGTAGATCCATAGGTAGCACTCCAGCGGAAAGGTAAGGGTGTCCCATGCAGTCATGATGGCCACATGACCTTGGAGGTGTCTATGGACAACGCCGGCTCTTCAGCTTAGAAACGAAGATGAGCACCAACCATCAGAGTCAGACACGACTGGACTTAATTTCAGGGGAAACCTTTACCTTTACCGTAATCATTCATACTTTCTCCCAGTCAGGGACTCCCGGTTTACAGGAGATAAAATAGATACAGCTTTTTTTTTACATTATGCAAAAGTTTAAAATATAACTAGACTAAAATAAAATGCAGACCATTGGAAGGAAGAACAGCAAATATAGAAAACGCAGAACATGGAAGGTATTTTTTCCTGTCCAATCCCCCGCCCCAAAGGCCCGAGGAAACAAAAGGATCTTCACTTGTCTACAAACAGAGAGCAAAATGGTAGTTGCCCACTCTTTGTCCATAAGAGGGATATTGTCTGTTCATCCGTCCATCCTTGTCTCATTGAAATGCAATCTATTACGCATTGTAGTTTTGCATACTCTCAGGAGACAGATTTCCACCTTTTATGAGCAACGCTTGATGTTGAATTGTCTAAGTCAAAAATGTAGCTGATGAACACGCACTTCACAATATTTTCTGACTTTGATAATGTTTCTTCTTTTTAAAAAAAATATATCCTTTATTTATTTCCATGGAGAATTAAATACAGCGAAGTTTTCAATCTGAAGTTGTGTCTGGTGCCATTATGTATTTAATATGAAACAGTTTGATCACAAATAAGTATTCTTTTTTTGTTCAATAATTTTTATTGGGGTTTTCAATTACAGCATAACAGGGGTTGAAAAGGGGTGGGAGGGGAGATTCCCGGAATCTTGGTAAGGATAAGAGGGGGAGGAAAGGGGCTGGGCAGGGGTCGCGGGTATTGAGGGAATCTGGGTGGGGGTACAAGAGGGGACGGGTGTTGGGAAGGGGGTGGAGGAGGCGGTGGGGTTGAGCTTCCATCCTCATTCTCCATCGGTTGGAATTTGACATAGCCGATAATTAGATTCTGACCTTCAGGGTGTCGACATACCCTAGTCCTGGCTTTTGTCTCTCTTGGTGCTAGTAATATAAGAGTTCGTTTGGGGGGGGGGGGTCCCCGATTCCAGGTAGGCTCTAACTAGTCGCCCATCGCTGCGTACCAGCATCGGGTCTTCATATACCTCTTGAAGGGTAATCAATCTGTTGTCTTTTTTCTCTTGACTGTAGAAACTTTTAAGTGTTTGGTAAGGGTGTCTATGTCCATTGTCCGTTCCTTGTCTTTTAAAGCAGTTGTATCCGTGCCTTTCATTTTCCGTGGGTTCCTTCCTAACCATACTCTTTGGGAGATTCTAGACCTTCTTCATCCACCTCTGGGGCTTCACATCTCGGAGGACTATAGTTTGTGAACATCCCTGGAGAGTGGGGAAGGCTTTCCTCTGAACATTTTTTCCTTCTTTGTTGTGTTGATCTCATCCAGCTTCTCTTTCTATTGAGCCGCATCCCAATCCTTTTGTCTTTATTCTTATTTGCACACAGGGTGCAGCTTTTAGATCTTGCATCGGTCTTTTGGTTCTTTTCCTCTCCTTCTTTTTGGGGATTAGACGCCTTAGAGTTCTTATTGGACATTCGAGTTACTCCCCGTGTAATTTCCACACTTTTTTTTAAAGATAAAGTTCTCTTTCTTCTGATGATTCCTGCACTTTTATATTCTCCTCCATTCTCTTCTCCAGACCCTCATGTAGTGCTGTGTTTCTTCCCCTGCTCTGGGGCACCTCTTTTCCATCTTCATAGATGGCTTTCAGTTCTAGCTTTGTAGGGATCGCTTCTTCGGTTGATTCCAATCCTGCATATTGCGATTGTTCCTGTATCCCTTTGATTTGCTTTTCTTGTCGGGCCATCATCTCATCGATCCTCTGTATACACCCCTCCTGTGCTTCTCCTAGTCTTCGCAATTCTTTAACGATGTCCTCTAAAGATATCTTTTCCTCCTCTAGTTTCCTTCCTTGCGTTCTCTCTCGTTCTTTTGCTTCTGCGTGCAAACTGTTTAGTGCTGACATATCTTCTTATCAGTTGATCTAATCAATGGGTGAGATTGTTCTGCTCTTTGGCAGCAAATCTCGCAACGTGGGTGGTTTGTGCTACTTGGTCTCTGTCTCCCAGATGGGTGTGGGCCTCTTCCTTTTTTCAAAATGGCGCTCCCGCCAAAAGTGCTTGTCTTCTTCTCCAATTTCAGAACTACAAGGGCTTGTCCTCCATTTTGGATCTTCTAGTGCCTGCTTCTTTCCCCTTGCTCCCTCCTGCCTGGGGCAGGTAGCTGAACTCAGTGTGGCCTTCCTAAGGAGCTTGGGATTGGGAGAGCTTGCCCTCCAAACTAAATGGATCTTTCCCTCCCCCCCCCCTTGTTGGCAAGGGGTCCCTTTTGTTACTCACAGCCTCTCATATGGTTTTTTCTTTCCCTTCTTCCTTCCGTGTTCCTTTGTTTGTGGGCTGGGCTGGCAGTAAATGCGGGCTTTCGCCCGCTTCCCACGTCCCGATCCGCTCGCCAGTCGGGCCTGTTACCGGGCCCACTCAGCCTCCCCCTCTTGAGGAAGGGGGACTTTGGGGCCTGCGGCGTCGACCCTTGGCTTCGCGTCGCCTTGGTGGGTTTTTCCCACCTAGAGAGGGGGCACAAATCGCCCTCCGATCAGGGCAGCGGTTGGTGTTATGAGGAGCCTCAAAACACCCATCCTGCCCCCATCTTTGCCCCCTTCGTGTCCTCAACAAAGTAGTATTCTTGATCACACAGCAACTGCTATGCAACAAAAAGGCTTTATTTAACATTCATAAAACAGGTGCATTGCCTCATTGTCCTCAAAGTCATGTTCAGTTTGCCTGAAAACATAACATTTCATAACTATTCTGTTTTTATATGCCAAAAACAGTTACGCCGCAGAAGAGATGCAAGAATGTAATCTGGGAAACCAGCTTGAAAGCATCTGGATCAGAATCAAGGGAACCGGTGACTAAAACAATCAAGGGTCTGGAGAACAAGCCCTGTGAGACGCAGCTTCAAGAGCTGGGCATGTTTAGCCTGCAGAAGCGAAGGCCAAGAGGAGACACGATGAGGGCCACGTATAAATAATATGTGAGAGGGAAAGTCCTAGGGAGAAGGGAGAAAGCTTGTTTCCTGCTGCCCTAGAGACTAGGATGCTTAACAATGGCTTCAAACAACAGGAAAGGAAATTCCAGCTGAACACGAGGAAGTACCTCACTGTGTGAGAGAGCTGTTCAGCAGTGGAACTCTTTGCATGCCTCCCTCTCCACTCCTATCCCCTTTTCTTTTCCTCTCGCCGTGCACACAGCCTTCTCTGCTCTTCACACAGCAACCCAGCAGAGAGGGTGCATGGATGGCAAGATAAGGGGAGGCGTGTGCCACAAAAAAGAGGTTGCGCACGCCCCTTCCTTTCTCTTCCTCTCGCCGTGCACGCACCCTCTCTGTTTTCTGCACATCAACCCTGCTGCAGGGCGCATGCACGGCGATAGGAGGGGGAAGGAGGTGTGCTTCCCCCTCCCTGTTATTGCCACATGCATGCACACCTCCCTATCTCCTTATGCTGCAGGCACGGTAACTTTTCCAAGGCAGCTTTTATACTACGTGGGGGTGAGATGGGAAATACTGTACATATCAAAGGAGCAGCAGCATTGGTAATTGCCTGGAAAGGCACCCGGCGTGCGGCAAGAGGTGAGGGTCCTGGCGGAAAGGCATGGGGATTAAAGGAAGGCTTTTTTCAGCCTCACGCCTTCCCGCCAGGACTCTCATCTGAGCATAAGCCGAGGGGAGCTTTTTCACCCTAAAAAAAGGGCTGAAACACTCGGCTTATATCTAAGTATATGTGGTATATTTTTTAATACGTGGCATAAGACTCGTATTTAACCCTCTGAAGGATTGTCACAAAGAGCCGGCTGCTCCAAGAACAGGACCCCCCCCCCCCTTAGGGATTGAAACGACAAGAAGGGGGACTACCAAATCTTAGGCAGAACTTCTCAAAGGGTTCTGTTTGAAATCAGATATTTACTGCAACGGCAATTCCCTAAGAGCTCTAAGGAATGTCCCACTTTGTGTCCCTCGACTGAAGAGGATTCTGTGCCCTTTATTTTCCTCTCAAAATTGAGCACATGCTGCTACCAAATATAAAACTCTTCCACAAGCTGCCTCCTTAGATGTGTAGTTTGTATGAGAGGCATTCAGAGACTTTTGTTTGGTATGAACAAAGAAATACGTTTATTTATTTATTCTGAACAGGCACAAAAGCTTAATGGTTTCGGTAATACTTGTACAAAGCGATATGGTTTCAGAAGTAGTTCAGTGCTTGGATTACAGGTTCCAGTCAAAACCTTCAAAACCTAAAAAC
>JARBWK010001624.1:0-18119 GCA_030556195.1 Anolis apletophallus | reverse complement strand
CTTGCCACGCACGATGTGATGACATGACCGCCCATTTGTTGCTGCTGGGGGGTGGGGGGGAGCAAGGCGAAGGCACGCGCATGGATTGGATGCAAGGCTGTGGGAAGGATGGAGGGAATGTGTGTGTGTGTGTGAGAGAGAGAGAGCCAAGGAGAGAAGAAAGAAATCTGGAGAACTTTTTTGGATCCTTTTGGCAGGCAAGCAGGCGGGCGCTAGAAGGAGAGAGGGAGAGAGAAAGAGAAAGAGGCGAAGGAGGCCAGGCAAAGTGGGGCAAAGCCAAGCAAGCCCCGCCGCAAACCCTGCTGCTGTCCTCGGGACTCCCAGTCCAAGCCGAGACCTGGGCGAGCGAGCTGTGTGGGGCTGCTTTCTTTCCTTGGTTGGGGGTGAGGAGGGAGGGCTCCGCCATGTTCCTGGGGCTGAACCTGAGGAGGAGGGGGCTGCGGGGATAGAGACTCCACTTGCTGCTGCTGCTTGTGCCCTCGCCGTCTTTCTCTGCCTCGCCCTCCCTCACCCTCGAAGGAGAAAGGCGGCGAGGGCCCACGGGGGGGGGGAGGGGGGTGGCTCTTCAGAGCCGGCTAGGAAGAGCCACCCTCCCCCCTCTCTCTCCCGTGGGCATGGACTGCCACCAGTGGGAGGGGTCCTCCTTCCTGCCAGGCGTCCACTTGGGCGTCCTTTCTGAGTGACACCCTCGAAAGGAAGGAAGGGCACCCCCCCCCCCCGCTGCATCTGTCACTTTGGGGAAGCACCTCTTCCACTCTTCCTTCTCCTGCCCAGGTAAGGAAGCCTTGAGGGAGGAGGGAGGGGGGGAGGCTGCCGTGGGGAGGCTCCAGCCTCACGTTGGTCCCTCTCTCGGTTGAGTTTCCCGGCCCAGGCAGCAGCCAGACGGCCCCTCTTCCCAGCCCTGCGCCTTCCGAGCCGCCGCCGAAGTCATATCTGGCCGGAGCACTGGCGGGTGCGCCTATAAATACCCTCCTGCTTCATGCGTGGGAGGGGCCTGCTGTGCACGCAAGAAGCAGGACGGGATGGGGACTTCCTGCTTCGCTAAAGCACGCAGCAGGAAGGAGGAAGGCAACGAAGACATTAAGAGAGAGAGAGAGCGCAGGCAAGGAGGATCCCCTTTCCGGGTGTGCGCGGCGGCGAGTTCATGGGCAGGCAAGAAAGAAGCCCCACGCAGACGGAAGGCTGCAGTAGGAGCGTGCGCGCGCATGTGCGCACACGCTCACATGCACAACAGGTGATCTTTTCAACTTGATTGTTCATATAGTAGCTCGCATGATGAAAAAGTGTGGGCACCCCTGCTGCAGATCTTCTGTCGCGGCCTGGCCGGGTTCAGAGTGACCAGGGAGGGGATGCTGGGGGAGATTCAGGGCCCAGAGTTCCTCTCTTTGGAAGCCCCTGAGAGCCTCAGGAGGGCCTGGCAACCTATTAACCTATGAACCCCAAAACTGACCCAGGTGGCCTGAATTCTACCTTTCTTGGCTCCTCCTCGGACGTGGGATTCTCTTCTCAGACCCTGGACAAAGCGTCCGCCATTACGTCGTCCTTTCCTCTAATACGCACGATCTCAAAATTATAATCTTGGAGCATTAAACTCCACCCAATTATCTTACTATTCGTACCCCTGACTTGGTTTAGCCATTTTGTAGTAAATGTAAAGGTTTCATCCTGATATTAAGTCCAGTCATGTCCGACTCAGGGGTATGGTGCTCATCTCCATTTCTAAGCTGAAGAGCTGGCGTTGTCCGTAGACACCTCCAAAGTCATGTGGCCAGCATGACTGCATGGAGCGCCGTTACCTTCCCACCAGAGGGGTACCTATGGATCTACTTACATTTGCATGTTTTCGAACTGCTAGGTTGGCAGAAGCTGGGGCTGACACCGGAAGATTATGCCGCTCCCCGGATTTGAGCCTGTGACCATTCGGTCAACAAGCTCCTACATTTCATAGAATCCTAGAGTTGGAAGAGACCTCGTGGGCCACCCAGTCCAACCCCATTCTGCCAAAACGCAGGAAAATCGCATTCAAAGCACCTTTGGCAGATGGCCATCCAGCCTCTGTTTTAAAGCCTCCAAAGAAGGAGCCTTCACCACACTCCGGGGCAAAGAGTTCCACTGCTGAACAGCTCTCATGGTCAGAAAATCTTTCCTCATGTTCAGGTGGAATCTCCTTTCTTTCCTGTAGTTTGAAGCCATGGCTCCATTGCATCCTAGTCTCCAGGGCAGCAGAAAACAAGCTTGCTCCCTCCTCCCTATGACTTCCCCTCACATATGTATACATGGCTATCATGTCTCCTCTCAGTCCCCTCTTCTGCAGGCTAAACATGCCTAGCTCTTTAAGCCACTCCTCATAGGGCTCCAGACCCTTGACCATTTTAGTCCCCTTTCAGGTGGGAGCCCCTCCCCCCAGCACCAACTGCTGCTCTGGGACCAGAGTGAAGGGAGCGGCCAGGAAGACCGTCCCACCTTGTCCCCTGCACTCTGCTCAAAATAAAATATAATATATTGTGTACATATATAATATATATAATATTATAATGTGATACAATATAATACTAATAATGTCATATTTTAATTATATATTTTATATTATGTGTAATATTACTAATAATATTACAGTATAAAGGTACAGTACAATAGTCTGTGGCAGATCCTGGAATGACTAGGATGTCCCCCCACATTTCCCAAAATGATTATCCTGTTACATGAGGGCCAGTGCGGTCAAGTCAAGTTTTGGGCATGTGTTGTATTTTTTTGGTTTTTGGCTTTTTAAGTCCCTTCTGCTGTGTTGTTCAGTGTTTTTATGAGTGACGGTCACTTGTGGGCCTGAGAGGTGTATTGTGTCGAAATTTGGTGTGAATTCGTCCAGTAGTTTTTGAGTTACGTTAATCCCACAAACAAACATTACATTTTTATTTATATAGATTTATTAACCATATTTATATACCGCCTTTCTCAGCCTGAAGGCGACTCAGGGCGATTTGCAAAAGGCACAATTCGATGCCTGCAACAACATAAAAACAATACCATTTAGCAATATAACATTAGATAAAATAAAATAAAACTGATAAAAATAAATTCTCAGCGTCTCATTACTAAAACCATTACCCAGTCGCACTTTCCAGTTGCTCCGAAGATCAGAGTTTGTCTGCTACACTGCATTTGGGAAAGCTTGGTCAAAAAGCCAGGTTTTAACTTTTTTTGTGTCGAATGTTAGGTGGGTGGGGGCCGATCTGATATCCCTAGGGAGGGTGTTCCATAGCCGAAGGGCCACCGCTGAGAAGACCCTGTCCCTCGCTCCCGCCATCCAAATCTGTGAAGAAGGCAGGAACAAGAGTAGGGCCTCCCCAGAAGATCTTAAGGTCCTAGATCAGTGTTTCTCAACATTGGCCATGTCAGTAGTGTGTCCTCAGAGTTAAATAATCCTTTTATATTCCTGAAGAAGGCAAGGCCCAAGATGACCAGAGTGACCAGGGAGACCCCAGAGTGCTGCTCCCACCTCGCCAGGAGGAGTCTCTCCTCTGAACTGACCCTTGGCAGGAACCTTCCCAGACTGGCCGTTAGCCCCGCCCCTTTCCTGCTGCCGCCTGGAGAGCTGTGTCGCTATGGCAACGCCTGGGCCTCAGGCCTAGTCCCTCCAGTCAGCCAAGGCTTCTCTCTCTCCCAACCTCCATCCACAGGCCTCAGACCCACGTGATGACCACTAGGCGTTTCGTGACAGCCCCAATCCACTCTGAGTCCAGGCCTGGGCCCACTCCGGCCCTCCCTCTTCGTCCCTTTGGAGAAAGAAAGAAGGCCTGGGATGAAAACTCACCGGAAGGAGGAGAGGAAAGAGGAGGAGGGAGGGGCCAGAGGGGCCAACTCTTCTCTTCTGTCCCAGCCGGGCAAAGAAGGCGGAAGAGGCTGAGGGCGCCCTCTCACCTCCACAGGCGGAGAGGAAGGAGGAGAAGAGACAGGCTGCAAAGAGGAGGAGGAGGAGGAGGAGGCCAAGGGGGCAAACTCTTCTCTTCTGTCCCAGGGGAGGGAAATGGTCTGATGGGCCCAGAGTGAGAGGATTTGAAATGGTGGGCTGGCTGGAGAGAGAGATGTGTCAGCAGCCGATTGGCTGAGTGTGCCAGGGGCCAGGGTTCTGATTGGCTGCTGCCTCTGGCTGGTTGCTGAGGCCAAGAGTTCCAACTGCCGTTCTGCCCTTTGTGAGGAAACATGGCTGGCTGCCCAGTTCCCTCATTTATTTCTAATGGGAATTAAAAGACAACGAAGTTTTCAATCTGAAGTTGTGTCTGCCGCCATTATTTATGTATTTAAGTCGTATCCTTGATCAGACAGCGGCTGCTATGACACAAAAAGGCTTTGCTTCACATTCACAAAAGAGGGGCCTTGCCTCATCGCCCTCAAAGCCGTGTTCAATTTGCCTGAACACGTAACATGGAACAACTACTCTGCCTTGATCCGACCACACCTGGAATAACACTGTGTCCAGTTCTGGGCACCGCCATTGAAGGGAGATGTCGACAAACGGGAATGTGTCCAGAGGAGGGGGCCTGAAATGATCAGGGTCCTCAATTGTGATGCTCACAACTGGGCACAGTATCCCAGGTAAAGTGGTCTAACCAAGGCGGAAGAGAGCATGGGGAGCATGACTTCCCTCGACCTAGGCACTTGGCTCCTCTTGATGTAGGCCAAAATCCCATTGGCTTTTTTTTTCTGCATCCCATTCCTGGCTTTCCCTGGAGCCTCTGCTTCTCCCTCCCGGCCTCACCTGGCCTCCCATTGAGCTCCCATTCAGTCCCAACACCCATTTTGAAGGAACAAGAACTGAATACGCAAAACTAGGGAAACAACAAAAGAAGCCAACAACAGAAAATTGGATTACAAAAGTTTTTGAAATGGCCAAAATGGACAAATTAATTTTAGCTGCACGACAAAGAAAGACACAGAAGCAGAGCCAGGTGATGCTGGGCCTCCTTCCTTCCACTTGGGCCTCTGCTTCTCCAACCTCCAGGCCCACCTGGCGCCACCTGGCCTCCCATCCAGTCCCAACCCAGGCTGGATCCCCCTGTGATTCCTTCAGCTGATGCCTCAGGACACAGAGCCTTCCTTGTGACGAAAAATCCAACAGACTTTGAAACGAGGGGCAAGAACTGCTGCTCTGGGACCAGAGTGAAGAGAGGGGCCAGGAAGACCATCCCACCTTGTCTCCTGGGTCTTCATGGAATCATAGAGTTGGAAGAGACCTCGTGGGCCATTCTGCCAAGAAGCAGGACAATCGCATTCAAAGCACCCTTGACAGATGGCCATCCAGCCTCTGTTTAAAAGCCTCCAAAGAAGGAGCCTCCACTACACTCCGGGGCAGAGAGTTCCACTGCTGAACAGCTCTCATGCTTAGAAAGTCTTTCCTCATGTTCAGGTGGAATCTCCTTTCTTTCCTGTAGTTTGAAGCCATGGCTCCATTGCGTCCTAGTCTCCAGGGCAGCAGAAAACAAGCTTGCTCCCTCCTCCCTCTCAAGTATTTATACATGGCTACCATGTCTCCTCTCAGTCCCCTCTTCTGCAGGCTAAACATGCCCAGCTCTTTAAGCTGCTCCTCATAGGGCTTGTTCTCCAGACCCTTGACCATTTCAGTCCCATTTCAGGTGGGAGCCCCTCCCCCAGCACCCACTGCTGCTCTGGGACCAGAGTGAAGAAAGAGAGGGGCCAGGAAGACCCTGCCACCTTCTCTCCTGCACTCTGCTAGAAATATAATATAATATATTGTGTACACGTATTATATTGATAATATTATAATGTGATACAATATAATACTAATAATAAGACCATATTTTAATTATATATTTTATATTACATGTAATATTACTAATAATACTACAGTATAATGGTACAGTACAATATAGGACTATATAATACTAATATTATGCTATGGTAATCTATATAAATAAACATGTAATGTTCCTTTGTGGGATTGACATAACTCAAACACGAATGGGCGAATTGTCACAAAATGTGGACACTATCCCCCTAATGACCATCACTCACAAAACCCTTCCAGAAAACAGCAGAAAGGAGTTAAAAACCCAAACTAGCTAAACGATGAAAAGCTAAATGATGATACAGAAAAAAGGGAAGGAAGAGGGAGGGAAGGAAGGGGAGAAAGAAAGAGAAATAAAGAAGGAAAGAGAGAAGGAAACATTATTATTATTATTATTATTTCCCACATTTCTAACACGCCCTTCTCAACCCCCGAGGGCGGACTCAGGGCGGCTTACACGGGCAACAATTCGATGCCAAGATAATAGAAATATAAACAAATATAACAGTTTAAAAGAGTAAATAGAACATTAAGTTAAAAGCGCATTAAAAACATTGCCACCAATCCATATAGCCAATTCCAGTCCCAGTCAACATCTCAAGTGCTGGCATGCTTGCTGTCCAAAGGCCTGGTTTGGTCAGTGTTTCTCAACCTTGGAGTCGGGACCCCGGGGGGGGGGGGTCGCGAGGGGATTTCAGAGGGGTCACCAAATATCATCAGAAAACACATAGGAATGCTTTTGGTAGATAAGGCTGAAGATCTCTCTGCCTGCCCTTCTCTTCCTTTTTGGTGTTGGTGAACTACAACTCCCGGAATTAAAAAATGCCCCCCCCCCCAACAACTCCACGAGTATACTCAACATTGGCCATGTCAGTAGTGTGCCAAGCTTGGTGCAGATGCATTGTGGGCTGGGAGTATCAGTGCCAAGCTTGGTTCAGATCCATCATTGTTTGAGTCCACTGTGCTCTCTGGATGTAGATGAACTACAACTCCAAAACTCAAGATCAATGCCTACCAAACTCCTGCAGTATTTCCTGTTGGTCCTGGGAGTTATGCGTGCCAAGTTTGGTCCAATCCCATTGTTGGTTGAGTTCAGAATGCTCTTCGATTATAGGCGAACTATAAATCCCAGCAACTACAACTCCCAAATGACAAAATCACTCCCCTCCCAACCCCTCCAGTATTCCAATGTGGACGTATTGGGTATTTGTGCCAAATGTGGTCCAGTGAATGAAAATACCTCCTGCCTATCAGATATTTACATGACAATTCAGAACAGTAGGAAAATGGATAATGTTGTACTGTAATATACAATATAATACTACTACTAATAAGATATCATAATTGTATATTTATGTTACTACTAATATTGCGATATAATTTGTTATAATACAATGTGATATGTAATTGTTGTACTGTGACAATGACATAGTATGTTGTATTGATATTATAGTATAATATAGTATGGTATAATATATTGTGTATACATATAGTATTGATAATGTTGTAATGCAATATATTACTAATAATAATATGATACTATAACTATATATTTTGTGTTACATGCAACATTGCTAATAACATTGCGATACAATTGTTATAGTTCAATGTGATATTGTTATAGTACAATGTGATATGTAATATTGATGTTGTGCTGTGGCAATAATTATAGTTCATTGTACTTGCATTTTGCTTGTGAGCCGCTCTGAGTCCCCTTCGGGGTTGAGAAGGATCCAGATATGATGTTGGCTGCCTTCTGGGACTCTCTGGATCCAGGTAAACAACAACTCCCATTAGAAAAAGGGCAATCGTTTCCCAATCCCTGCCTGTATGCACAGTTGGGCACATTGGCTCTATGTGCCAAGTTTAGTCCAGATCCAGCGTTGGCTTGGCTCAATGCCCTGTTTATTATTATTATTATTATTAAACAGTTCTACCTTAAAATGAAATTAGTTATGCTCAATATATCCCACATGCATTGGGAGAAGGATACAAAAGTCCAAGTCAACAGAAAGAAATTGACAGCTGTTTGTTAAAGAAGTGCTAAACTTGTCTCTGAGTCCCTCTGATTTCCCCTTCGGGTAAAAATTCTGTAAATAAATAAACAATAACGGTCTCCATGCATGTCTTTTCCGCTCTCCCGTGCCCAAGTGTTCCTTGTTCTAAGTAAAGTGATTTTGATTGTATGGCTTATACTTTAGTGGAAATCCAGCCACGCATAATTACATCACGGGAAACCAGGGTTCATTAGAATAGGTGACCTTCCACTTTGCTCCACTCTGTGGGAAGGAAACATCAAGGACCCTAGTTAGGTAGCAGTGGCTGGGTCTCCCTACTACTTACCCCGTGTCATGTGACCTGGAGAGAGGAGTCCTTCATAGCCTTCCTTCCTATGAACACAGATTGGCGTGTTGGCATTTCAGGATCATGTCCTCAGGGGTGGAAGCGTGAAATTGAAGTATTTAGTGCCCCTGTTAAGGGCTCAATGAGCCAAGAGCCACAATGTTGACCTTTAGGAGGAAGACCCTTCATGATGAGAGTGCTGAACGAGGATGGAGAGGAGCCAGGCTCACAAGCAAACTGCAAATACAACAAACGACATTACTGCCCCAGCACAACATCAGTATTACACATCACATGGCACTATGACATTATATCGCAATATCATTAGCAATATTGCATGTAATAAATACACAATATACAATCATAATATCACATTGTCATTAGTAGTATATTGTATCACATTATAACATTATCAATATTAAATGTATATACATTCTATACCATACTCATATTATACTATACTAGCTGTACCCGGCACGCGTTGCTGTGCCCTATTTAGGAGATGCGAGAAAGTCTGAGATTGTATGGGTTGGAATTGTTGTTAGTTATGGTGTTGTTGGGGCCCTGGCTGTGTCGTTGTGGGTTGTTCTGGTGGGTGGGATGTTGGAGTCCTGTGGAGTTGTTGTTGTGTGGTGTTGCTGGCGTTCTGCATAGCTTGTGGATATACAATGTTTTTTTGTCTTTCCGTCTGGTGTGTTGATGTAGAGGTTGATGCGTGTGTGGGTGGGGTACTTTGGAAGTGAGTGGAGGTACTTGAAATCCCATTATCCATGGTGTGCCCTCCTCTGAACTGCAGTCCGATGGAGTGTGGGTCATGGGGGGCATTGTGTGCCAAGTTTGGTCTTTATCGGTCTTGGTTCTGGGCCACAGTGGTCTGTGGGGAATGATGGGTTTTGAAGTACTACAAATCCCATTATCCATGGAGGTACTTCAAGTCCCATAATTCATGGTCCACCCTCCTCCAAACTGTAGTAGAATGTAGCGTGGGTCGTAGGGGCTCTGTGTGCCAAGGTAGGTTACTGTAAATTCAGGCCATACACAATGTCCCATGAGCTGAGGCCTAGTCAGGAACAGCAAGTTAATGAAGCCTTACTGTCAATTCAGGCCATACACAATGTCCCATGAGCTGAGGCCTAGTCGGGAAAATCAAGTTAATGAAGCCTTACTGTCAATTCAGAGCGTAAACAGCATCCCATTAAGTGAGGCCTAGTCTGGGAAATCAAGTTAATGAAGCCTTACTGTCAATTTTGGGCGTGGTCTGTGATTTGTAGGGGTTTAAATTTTCTGTGGGAAGTGAATTGGGTGTTTGTGTTGGCGACGGCCTCAGACCTTTGCCTTATCCTCCTCTGCCAGTTTATTATGGGTTGGAATGTTCATGTTGGCTGGCCAATAGAGGCGTTATGCAAATACTCCCTCATTGGCAGCCAATCATGTTGTCAGAATGTAGAGGCCGGGAGATTCATTGGCAGCCGCGGAGGACGCTGGGAAATGTAGGTTTTTTGTATCGTTGTTTTGTGGGCCTTCTAGGTTTTGGTGGGGAAAGTTTATTTGCTAAAAAACTACCTTGCCTGAGGCCTATTTTTGTTGCCAAGTTTGGTGTCTCTGCCTTGGAAGGTTTCTCTGCCTAGGACGGTCGTTCCATGACGGGACCTCCTTTATATAATAGATTACTGTAGATCATATACTACTACATTACATTATTATTATATTATATGGACATTATAATGTAATATAACATTATATTATATTTATTAAAATAAGGGGGAGGGGAGGATGGAATTAAATATATTTAATATTGAATTAAAATAATTTAATATCTTATCCCTGCATTTAATGTTAGTAAAAGATTATATTTGACTGTATGGATGCCCCTTTTGAATGCCCACCCTGCATTTAATGTTAGTAAAAGATTATATTTGACTGTATGGATGCCCCTTTTGAATGCCCACCCTGCATTTTGTCTCAGTAAAAGATTATATTTGACTGTATGCATGCAGGGGCGGGGGCGGAGCCGGGGGAGAGGGCGGGGCCGGGGCCGGGGCAGACCCTACGGCCCCCCAGGTCATCAGTGACTGGAATTCAGGCCCCTGGGCTGGTAGAAGTTGGACAGCCCTGTGTTACAATAAATTAAAGGCAGGTGCAAATTTCAATAATCATTACATAAGGAGCGCTCTACTAAAAGTTTGGCTAAAATACAAAAAGCAATTATAGAAAAGAAGACCTCTCTGGACCTCCCGAATGAGGCATCTAGGACGAGGGAACCTGATGGTGGCAAGTGGAGAACGTACAAGGATTTGTTAAGTTGGAATGGGCAAAAATATACACTGAAATCAAAAGAACAATGAGACACAGAGGGGAAAAGAACGGACTGGTTTCCTTGCCTACAATTAAGAGAGAAATTTAAAGTAGATGATAATATTGGGATTGAAGACCAAATTAACGAAATGGAAGAAATAATTTTGGAAAAAGAAGACAAATCAGTAGGGAAGTTATATAAAATTCTATTAAAATGGGTTGATGAAAAAGATCAAGATAGGGAATTTATGAAAAAATGGTCTAGAAATGTAGGATATAAAATAAAAATTAATACTTGGCGCTCAATTAGGCAAAGAAACATGAAAGAAAATTGGATAAAAATGATATATAGATGGCATTTAGATCCAGAGAAATTGGCGAAATTCTACAAAAATATGGATCCAAAATGTTGGAATTGCGGAGAGAAAAATGGTACATATTTCCACTTATGGTGGCTATGTCCCAAGGTCAAGAAGTTTTGGAAAATGATACATAGAGAGATTGAGAAAATGGACAGAATGACATACCCAACCCACGCTGGATCCCACACACACCCGTGATTCCTTCAGCCGGTGCCTGTATTATGGGGTCAGGGCATGAGGAGGGTGAGAGACCCTGCCCTAGATTGTTCCTTCCTCAGAGTTATATACTCCTTTTACTCCTGAAGAAGGCCAGGCCGAAGAAGGCAAGGCCCAAGGTGACCCGAGTGACCAGGGAGACCCCGGAGTGCTGCTCCCACCTCGCCAGGAGGAGTCTCTCCTCTGAACTGACCCTTGGCAGGAACCTTCCCAGACCGGCAGTTAGCCCTGCCCTTTCCTGCTGCCGCCTGGAGAGCTGTGTCGCTATGGCAACGCCTGGGTCTCAGGCCTAGTCCCTCCAGCCAGCCAAGGCTTCTCTCCCCCAACCTCCATCCACAGGCCTCAGAGCCACGTGACGACCACTAGGCGTTTCGTGACAGGCCCCAGTCCACTGCGAGCCCAGGCCTGGGCCCACTCCGGCCCTCCCTCCCTCTTTGGCACTTTGGAAAAAGAAAGAAAGAAAGCAGGCCTGGGATGAAGTTACTGGAAGGAGGAGAGGAAGGAGGAGAAGGGACAGGCTGCAAAGAGGAGGAGGAGGAAGAGGGAGAGGCCAAAGGGGCTGATGGGCCCAGAGTGGGAGGATTTGAAATGGTGGGCTGACTGGAGAGAGAGAGAGATGTGTCAGCAGCCGATTGGCTGAGTGTGCCAGGGGCCAGGGTTCTGATTGGCTGCTGCCTCTGGCTGGCTGCTGAGGCCAAGAGTTCCAACTGCCGTTCTGCCCTTTGTGAGGAAACATGGCTGGCTGCCCATTTCCCTCATTTATTTCTAATGTGGATTAAAATACAATGCAGTTTTCAATCTGAAGTTGTGTCTGCCACCATTATTTATTTATGTATTTAAGTCGTATCCTCGATCATACAGCGGCTGCCATAACACAAGAAGTCTTTGCTTCACGTTCACACAAGAGGGGCCTTGCCTCATCGCCCTCAAAGCCGTGTTCGATTTGCCTGAACACGTAACATTGAACAACTACTCTGCCTTGATCCGACCACACCGGGAATAATACTGCGTCCAGTTCTGGGCAACGCCATTGAAGGGAGATGTCGACAAAGTGGAATTTATCCGGGAGGGGGGGGGGGCTGAAATGATCAAGGTCCTGGAGCACAAGCCCTATGAGGAGCGGCTTAAAGAGCTGGGCATGTTTAGCCTGCAGAAGAAAAGGCTGAGAGGAGACATGATAGCCGTGTATAAATATGTGAGAGGAAGTCATAGGGAGGAGGGGGGCACGCTTGTTTTCTGCTGCCCGGGAGAAAAGGATGCAGAACAGTGGCTTCAAACGACAAGAAAGGAGATCCCGCCTGAACATGAGGCGGTGCATGCGCCTCCCTTTCTTCTTCAGGCCAAACACGCCCAGCTCTTTAAGCCGCTCCTCATAGGGCTTCTTCTCCACACACTTGATCATTTAAGTCGCCCTCCTCTGGACACATTCCAGCTGAGAGTGAAGATCTCCCTTTAATTGTGGTGCTCAGAATTGGGCCCAATATCCCAGGTAAAGTGGTCTAACCAAGGGGGAAGAGAGCATGGGGAGCATGACTTCCCTCGACCGAGGCACTCGGCTCTTCTTGATGTAGGACAAAACCCCATTGGCTTTTTTTGCCGCCGTATCACGTTGTAGTCTCATGTGTTTTTCTTTATGAGCTATTCAATCACACTTGGAGTCATAGGGGCTAGAGTTTAGGCTACTCATGCTAAATCTGACATCCCGTTCCTGGCTTTCCCTGGAGCCTCTGCTTCTCCCTCCCGGCCTCACCTGGCCTCCCATTGAGCTCCCATTCAGTCCCAACACCCATTTTGAAGGAACAAGAACGGAATACACAAAACTATGGAAACAACAGAAGAAGCCAACACCAGGTAAGTGGATTACAAACGTTTTTGAAATGGTCAAAATGGGCAAAGGAACTTTAGCTGCACAACAAAGGAAGACACAGAAGCAGAGCCAGGTGATGCTGGGCCCTCCTTCCTTCCACTGGGGCCTCTGCTTCTCCAACCTCCAGGCCCACCTGGCGCCACCTGGCCTCCCATCCAGTCCCAACCCAGGCTGGATCCCCCCACCCGTGATTCCTTCAGCCGATGCCTCGTGACACAGAGCCTTCCTTGTGAAGAAGAACCAAGAGATTGGAAACAAGAGACAAAAACGACTGTGGTGGTTTCCAAAGTGAAGTCCTGAGAAAGTAGTGGTATTAGACTCATTTTGGAAGGGGCTCCCAAAGGTCATCTAGTCCAGCCCCCTCCTTTATGACCGGCAGCGTTGCTGTGGCATTGTAGACAAGCACAATCAAATGAACGAAAGGGTCGAAAGGGGTTGCCACAGCAATGCGTGTCTGGGTACAGGTAGAGATAAATCTTTCTTTCTTTTCCCCAATCTTAATTAGGAAAGAGGCAAAGAAGGAAGTAGAGAATGAAATAGCATTTCCTTCCTTCCTTCTATCTTTCCTACCTTTCTTCTCTCCCTGTTTCCCTCCTTCTATCCCTTTTTATTTCCTGTTCTTCCCTCTTCCTTCTTTTCCTCTTTTCTGTGGCTCAGTTTGTATAGATGTGTTTTGTGTGTGTATGTATATATATATATGTGTGTGTGTGTGTGTGTGTGTGTCTATGTGTATATGTGTGTGTGCGCTTATGTTTGTGTGTATATGTGTATATGTATATTGTGTATGTTTGTGTAGTTATGTATATGTGTTTGTATATGTATATGCATATATATGTGTTGACGTTTGTATGTTCAGATGTGTGTATGTATGTGTGCCTGTGTATATTTCTGTGCATGTATATGTGTGTATGTGTGCATGTCTTTATGTATATGTGTGTGTGTATATATATGTGCGTGGATGTGCATATATATGTATATATTCCTTCCTTCCCTCGTTCCTTCTTTCCCTCCCTTGTTCTGTCTTACCTTTCTCCCCCTTTCCCTCTTGCATTCCTGCCCTTTTTCCCTCCCTCCTTTCTTCCCTCCTTCCTTCCTGTCTGTTCGCTTTCCTTCCTTCTGAACCTCTTTGATGCCTTTCATTTTTCTTTCCTTTCTACTATATGTTCTTCCTGCCTCTTTTATTTATCTTCTTTCTCTCACTTTTTCCTTCTCTACCTCTTTCGTTCCTTCCTTCACTTTTTGCTTCCAGGTGTTTGATCAAACTCAAGGGGGGGGGGGGCAGGAACCACTTCCGTTTCGAAAGTGATACTCTTGCGCAATTTTCCAGCTCTGTTTCAAAATTGAGCCGTATTTAGTAACGAAATTTGTTACTATTTCGTTAATGGCGCCCAGGCATGCGCAGTGCGCAGGGGATGCCCGCCTCCACGCCTCCTCGCCAGCTCAGAATCAACCCACGAGTCCAAGCCTTACCCCAGGATCTGAACGGGGCCGTCCTCAGGCGACGGAAAGGAAAGCCAGGGAAGGGAAAGATCGTCTGGGGAGGCCCACCTCTCGGTCCCACCAACCTCGTAAGTGCGCTTGGCGAGGATGAGGGACGGGGCCTTCTCGGCAGTGGCCCCACACCTGTGGAACTCGCTCCCCAGAGAGATCAGGTTGGCATCTTCCCTCCTTTCTTTTCGAAAGATGGTTAAATCGTGGTTCTGGGACCAGGCCTTTGGACAGCAAGCACGACAGCACTTGAGATGTTGAACAACATCAAGCTTTGCTCGTAAAAGGTGGAAATCTCTCTCCTGACAAGACGTGAAACTACAGCATAGAATAGATTGCGTTTAGATGAGAAAGGGATGGACGGATGGATGGACAGACACTATATCTCCCTCTCGTGGGCAAGAAGTGGGCGACTCCAACGTGCCTCCAGCCTCCAAAGGATCAAAAGGCTTCAAGGCCGTGGGCAGCCAGCCATGTTTCCTCACAAAGGGCAGAACGGCAGTTGGAACTCTTGGCCTCAGCAGCCAGCCAGAGGCAGCAGCCAATCAGAACCCTGGGCCCTGGCACACTCAGCCAATCGGCTGCTGACACATCTCTCTCTCTCCAGTCAGCCCACCATTTCAAATCCTCTCACTCTGGGCCCATCAGCCCCTCTGGCCTCTCCCTCCTCCTCCTCCTCCTCTTTGCAGCCTGTCTCTTCTCCTCCTTCCTCTCCTCCTGGTGAGTCTTCTTCCCATTCCTTCTCCAAAGGGCCGAAGAGGGGCCGAAGCCCAAAACACCTAGAGGAAGGGAGGGCCCCCCGAAGTGGGCCCAGGCCTGGACTCGCAGTGGATCGGGGGCTGTCACGAAATGCCTAGTGGCCATCACGTGGGTCTGAGGCCTGTGGATGGAGGTTGGGAGAGAGAGAAGCCTTGGCTGACTGGAGGGACTAGGCCTGAGGCCCAGGCGTTGCCATAGCGACACAGCTCTCCAGGCGGCAGCAGGAAAGGGGCGGGGCTAACGGCCAGTCTGGGAAGGTTCCTGCCAAGGGTCAGTTCAGAGGAGAGACTCCTCCTGGCGAGGTGGGAGCAGCACTCCGGGGTCTCCCTGGTCACTCGGGTCATCTTGGGCCTTGCCTTCTTCAGGAATACAAGGATTATTTAACTCTGAGGAAGGAACAATCTAGGACAGGGTCTCTCACGCTCCTCATGCCGTGACCCCTTAATACAAAAACATACTAATTCTAACCCAAGGAGGGACCATCAGTCAAAAAATTGATTTTGTCATTTGGGAGTTGTAGTTCACTCGCAAAGAGCATTCTGTCCTCCACCAATGATGGAACTAAACCAAACTTGGCACACAGGACTTCCATGACCAACAAAAAACACTAGAAGGGTTTGGTGAGCATTGACTTTCAGTTTGGGATTTGTAGTTCACCTATATCCAGAGAGCACTGTGGACTCAAACAATAATGGATTTGGACCAAACTTGGCATGAATATTCCATATGCCCAAATATGAACCCAGATGGAGTTTGGGGAAAATAGACCTTGACTTTTGGGAGTTGTAGTTTCTGGGATTTCTGGTTCACCTACAATCAAAGAGCATTCGAATCCCACCAATGATGGAATTGGAGCATTGCATGTTCAGCAAACCAGACAATCTCCACAAGTACACTTGCAAGGAAACAACAAGAAATACTATTTATCCACAAGCATAAAGAAATTACATATTTCTTTACCAGGAAGGTTCACAACAAACAACAGAGGACAATAAGAAAGGTTGAAAGGATAATGCAATAACACTATACCAAGTGTCAGGAACCTTTTGACTCAGAGAGTCATAAAAGCAAAATATTTGGAAATTTATATCAGTGAGCCATATAATATATTTTAAGACTGAATTCAACTAAATGTGAGTATAATAAGCCTCTGAATTTATTCTTTTAAATAATGTTGTAATAATACTCACAATAATAATAATAATAACAACAACTTTATTTTTATACCTCGCCAACCATCTCCCCATTAGGACTCGGGGTGGCTTACAAGGGACAAGCCCAAAGACAATTAAAACAAAAGAAAACTCTTACAATTAAAATATCAGCTGAAAACAATGCAACTTTACTTTTTGAAAAATAATAATTATATGTCATGGGGCGGGGGTCAGGATTTTGGAGATGCTTAGGTGTGGCGTGGCCAAAAAAAGGTTGGGAACCACTGCTCTAGAGGGGGAAATTTTAAAGCGGAAAATGTGGGATTTTGAAGTGGATTATCTGGCAGTGTAGATTGAGATAATCCAGTTCAAAGCAGATGTGGATGACCTGCCTTGATATTCTGGGTTATATGGCTGTGTGGAAGGGCCCTGTGTCCACACAGCTGCATAAAATCCACATTGAAGTGGATTATCTGGCAGTGTGGATTCAGATAATCCAGTTCAAAGCAGAATTGGGAATTGTAGTTCACCTACATCCAGACAGCACTGTGGATTCTAACAATGATGGATCTGGATCAAAGTTGGCATGAATACTCAGTAAGCCCAAATGTGAACACAGATGGAGTTTGGGGGGAATAGACCTTGACGTTTGGGAGTTGTAGTTGCTGGGATTTATAGTTCACCTACAATCAAAGAGCATTCTGAATCCCACCAACAACAGAATTGGGGCAAACTTACCACACAGAAACCCCACAAGCAACAGCAAATAAAAAACCAGCAATGATGAAGAGGGAGGGAGGGAAGCCAGCCCTGCTCCGTTCGTGCGCTCCTGCCAGAAAGGAAAGGGAAGTAAGGAGGAGACGAAGAAGGGAGGGATGGATGGAAGGCAGGAAGAAAAGAGGGAGGGGGAAAAAGGAAGAAGGGGAGGGAGGGAGGGGAAAAAGGAAGCATGGAGGGAGGGAGGGGGAAGGAAGAACGGAAGGAAGGCAAGGCAGGCAGGAAGGAGGGGAGAAAGGAGATTAGGAAGCAAGGGAGGGAGGGAGAGAGGAAGGAAGAAGGGAAGGAGGGGAGGGAAAGAAGGGAAGGGAAGAAAGATGGGAAGTAGGGAAGGAAGGAAAGAGGGAAGGAAGAAAGGGATGAAGCAAAGAGAGGGGGATGGATAGGGAGGGAGAAAAGCGTGTCCATGCTGGTACAGCAGCCGCAGTTGGAGCTGCCTCTGGCCACGCCCCCCCCACTCCTTCTCCTTGCTGCAGCCCTGCTCCGTGCTTCTCTTGCTCTCGCCAGCTGGAGAAGCGGCAAGGAAGCTCAGGGGAGACTTCTCGCGCCTCCAGGCCTGGCGCAAGGAGGGGGGGCACGCACACGCCGCTTCCTTCTCTTTGGCGTCGAGTATTTATGTCACAGCGGATAGGCAACAGAAATATAGAAGTTTAATTCCCCATCGGCCCAAAAACTCCAGTCTCTGTTCGTGTGAATAATGAAACTCTCATTCAATTCATAAGGTAAATATATAACTTTGTATTGAATTGTATTTAACAATAACTGGCAAAACATCGAAAAACAACAGCCATCACAGCTACCTTTCTAAACATCCTTTCCTCACAGATATTAAATCCCAATTGACAAATCCCAACTGTCACTTTGTAACTGACATTCCTCAAGGTTCCATTTAGCAGTCTTGAGACAGCGCCATCTGGTGTCAAACATGTCACACTGCAGGTCATCTCAAACTGCGAAAATATATCTTGTGCTGACTCATGAATTGCTATTCAAAATGCAATAATCTGACACTCCTCCTTCATGAGCAACACAAGTACACACATTTCTTATAATAA
>JARBWK010001623.1:0-18119 GCA_030556195.1 Anolis apletophallus | reverse complement strand
AATCACTTTGTCAAACAGCGCAGACTTAAATACTGGAATTTATTATCACAAAATATGATAGATTCTTGGAAGATGGGGTTAGCAATTACAGTTCTCAAATATTCATAGATGTGGAAGAAACTCAAAAGCCACCTAGTCCAAAGCCTACCAAGAGCAGAAATCCATGGCAAAAGCGTCTCTGGCAAGTGGCCACCAGACCCAGATGAGCTCTAACCAAAGCACAATACAAGCATCACCGTTCTGTAGTTGTGAACTTATGTGGTAGTAGTTGCTGTTTGCTTTCAGGTCATTTCTGTCAGTGTGTGATTTTCAAATGTTTCTGCAATTCAACCATTGTATAAGATGCTGTGTTGTGTAACCAGGCATGTATAGAGTTAAAACAGCACAAGTGGTGTCCAGCACTGTTTTGACCTTCAGCTGTGTAAACATACTGATAAGGGAGGGAGACGCTGAGCTGCTTGAGTCAGTCGCCATGCTGATTCTGCTGTGAGGTGCAGACTGCTGAATTGCTCTGTGTGAGCATGCTTTACTTTGCTCACTTAATCAATAAAATAACTTTCTAAGTTCAGACCTGGCTTCGCTTCATCACTGGCGCGCGGACAATTTCTCACTTAAAGCAACCAAAGAGAAACCTATAATGGGGGCTTCATGTGATTTGTTCAGAGGTGGTTTCCACAGATCACCCAGATATGGCTAAGCAGGAAGCTGAACCTTGACCTCTCGAAGATCTATGTCCAACATGCAACCCACCACATGTTGTTGACTCCTAAGTGCATGACTTTTGAAATGAATTTTCAAAAGATGATGTCAAATCCTACATCTCTCCAATGCAATATTTGCTACTTCTCCCAATCTGGTGTCATTGCATTGGACAAACCACTTCCATAGGGCAACTTTTACATGCCTAAGTTGCTCTGAGATCAGAGTGAAGAGAGGGGTCAGGAAGGCTCTACCATCTTGCCCCCCCTTGCCATCAATTGGAAGCCCCCCCCCCCCTCCAGCACCAACCGCTGCTCTGAGATCAGAGTGAAGAGAGGGGCCAGGAAGGCTGTACCATCTTGCCCCCAGTGTCATCAATTGAAGCCCCCATCCCCCCACAGCACCAACCGCTGCTCTGAGATCAGAGTGAAGAGAGGGGCCAGGAAGGCTGTACCATCTTGCTCCCAGTGTCATCAATTGAAGCCCCCCCAGCACCAACCGCTGCTCTGAGATCAGAGTGAAGAGAGGGGCCAGGAAGGCTGTACCATCTTGCCCCAGTGTCATCAATTGGAAGCCCCCTCCAGCACCAACCGCTGCTCTGAGATCAGAGTGAAGAGAGGGGCCAGGAAGGCTGTACCATCTTGCCCCCAGTGTCATCAATTGGGAGCCCCCCCCCCCCCCACAGCACCAACCGCTGCTCTGAGATCAGAGTGAAGAGAGGGGTCAGGAAGGCTGTTCCATCTTGCTCCCAGTGACATCAATTGGAAGCCCCCCCCCCCAGCACCAACCGCTGCTCTGAGATCAGAGTGAAGAGAGGGGCCAGGAAGGCTGTTCCATCTTGCCCCCAGTGTCATCAATTGGAAGCCCCCCTCCAGCACCAACAGCTGCTCTGAGATCAGAGTGAAGAGAGGGGCCAGGAAGGCTGTACCATCTTGCCCCCAGTGTCATCAATTGGGACCCCCCGCACCCACCGCTGCTCTGAGATCAGAGTGAAGAGAGGGGCCCGGAAGGCTGAACCATCTTGCCCCAGTGTCATCAATTGGGAGCCCCCCTCAAGCACCAAACGCTGCTCTGAGATCAGAGTGAAGAGAGGGGCCCGGAAGGCTGAACCATCTTGCCCCCAGTGTCATCAATTGGGAGCCCCCCCCCCCCCTCCCGCACCAAACGCGGCTCTGAGATCAGAGTGAAGAGAGGGGCCAGGAAGGCATTTCTATCTTGCCTCCTGCACTGTGCTTATGATACGATATAATATATTGTATATACATATAATATTGATAATATTATAATGTAATACAATATATTACTACTAATAATATATTATAATTATATATATTACATGTAATATTACTAATATTACAGTATAATATTATAGTACAATGTAATATATAATATCAATATTGTGCTATGGCAATAATATAATATATTGTATTTACATTTTACTTGTAAGCTGCTCTGAGTCCCCTTCGGGGTGAGAAGGGCGGCATATAAATGCCATAAATAAAATAATAAAATAAATAAATAAGGCAATAATACAATGCTAGCAAGAGACTTGAATATTCTGGGTCAATTTCTGGACCATGTGCAAGGGTTTTTGACTCCTCGTTATTTAACAATGACAGGAAATGCCAGCTCTTCGGATTTTAAGAGAACAGAAATCCAAGTCTGGGCAGAAGTTGTTTTTTCTGTGACAGAATTATTGGTCTTATCCATAATATCAATATTATCAATAATAACTAGGTGTGCCTAGTTCCTTAATGTGATTAAACGCATGTCTTCTGAGTCACAATTTTGTGCCTCATTCCAATTGATGGACCTGGAGATAGCGAACTAAAATCCCATCGGTGTAGTACAATTATCCACATGCAGAGGTATAGGTCTATACTATGCAACCCCCATCTCAGGTAGGTATATTGCACGTCATGTTAGAGTTGTGCATGGAATTTTTTTCTGTTTCATCCACTCTTTCGTTTTCTTCGGGTGCACGGAATGGGACACCCCCTCCGGGTACAAAAATCAGCTCAAAATGAAAGCAATTGAGAGCCAATAACCGTCTCCCCCTCTGCTTTTGTGACCACGTGGTGCTCCTATATCAACTGAGCTCCAGGGACTTCCTTCGACCTCCTTGAAATGCTCAGCCAAGGGCCAAGAAGCTCCCTCAGCCTCTCTCTCAGTGGTGCAGAGGCCTGGATAAGGGCAAATAAACAATCCCAGAAAGAGGGGTATCTTAAACCCTCCCAGGTCCAGCCTTGTAAAGGACACTTTCCGCCAAATAATGTAAAGGATCTTGTTATCTTCAAACTTGTTACCACCAAAATATGTGAAGACGCAGCTTACAACTGGCGTCAATTTGTGGAGATTCAAACTCAAAACTGTGACAGGGTCTTTGCCACCAAATTATGAGAGGACTCTCTCTATATTTCCGTTAGCTGTCACCCTTCACCACACTTGGCTACCCACTAGGAAGACTTTGTTTTCGAGGCTTGTGTGAAGTAACTACGAGGAGAGATACCTAATTAAAGAACTGTAAAGTTTATTCAAACAGTGTTCTAAGCGAGGAGGTTTCAGAGTTCAGAGCTTAGATGGTTACAGTATCTTCCAAGAGACAAATATCTTAAGGTTACAATACACTAACTATGGAGATACAACTCGCTACTGTATAGCTGCACTCCCAAAACCAATAACTCAGCAGTTTTTACTCTAACTGCTTGTCTTTTAAACCCAAACTGCTTCCTTAGCAGCTCAAACACAGAGTAGAGTCAGAGTCCCTTTTAAATCTGCTGATAGCTGGCTAAAACGGACTCTCCAACACTCCACACACCCTTCAGTTTTTGCTGTCAACTGTAGAAGTTTGAATCCAAAGATTCTAAAGCCACTTGCAGGCTCCGCCTCCTGTTTCCACGGTAATGGAAACTCCTTGGAGGTTTTGCAAGCTAATCTCTCCATTAACCCTTTAAGGGTTTGCCAAATTTTACCCTTACAATACACACACACACATATATATAAACCACATTTAAAACCTGTAACAAATAAATATGACTGCACCACAAGCCTCCTCCTCCTCCTTCTCCTCCAACATGGAAAACTTTAGCAGCAGCAACAGCCAGGCTTCCAGTTTGCATTGGCAGGAGTGGGAGACCAAGGCTAATCGCTCATAGCCAAGGGCCAAAGAGCTTCCCCCTCCCTCTCTCAGTCTCTCTCTTGGGGAAACAGACCTAGTGCCACAGGAACCTCAAAGCCAAGCCGTGTTCTGCCTCTCCTCTAGAGTAGAACAGCTTTAAGAAACATTAAACCCAGTCTCCCCCTCTACTTTTTTGTTTTTGGTGTCAGGAGCGAATTGAGAAACTACAAGTTGCTTCCGGTGTGAGAAAATTGGCTGTCTGCAAAGATGTTGCCCAGGGGATGCCTGGATGTGTTACCATCCTGTGGGAGGCTTCTCCCATGTCCCTGCATGGGGAGCTGGAGCTGCAAAGAGGAGCTTATCTGTGCTCTCCCTGGAATTGAACCTCCAACCTGTCGGTCTTCAGTCCTGCTGGCACAAGGCTTTAGCCCACTGCACCACCAGGGGCTTCTCCTCTACAATGGGAGAGGATACTGAAAGAGTGGTAACTCTGATGCTTTTTAAAATCTGGGTCTTAATGAAGGATATAGAAGGGGAGCCTGTGAGAAGTGCCCCCTGCATAATGGGTGCTGCCAATGGGCTGAAAAGTCCCATTTTTTGGATGCTGAACAAAAACCGCATTTGGAGTCAGGAGCGGTCCGACGTATACGCGAAGTAAGCAGCCGCTTAGGGCGCCAACTTCTGGGAAGGGCACCATCTTCTGGGAAGGGCGCCACCACGCCGGCCACGTCGCCGTAGCAAACCTCCCTGCTGCTGCGTCGGCTTCAGCGCCTGGCCTGCAGGAGCTTCTGGGCATGCGCGGAGATTGTCGCGCATGCACAGTGGCTCCGGAGCTGAAGTTCAGCTCCGGAACCACTGCGCATGCCCAGAAGCTCCTGCAGGTGCTGAAGCCGAAGCCTGTAAACACGTCATGTCAGCACTCCGTCCGTATTCGGCACGCATGTGGCGGAGGTAAAGGGAGAGGCTTAACCTCTCCCTTTGCCTCCGCCCCCTGCGTGCTGAATACGGATGGAGTGCTGATGTGACGTGTTTACAGGCTTCTCTTCTGCGCCTGCAGGAGCTTCTGGGCATGCGCAGAAGCCCCTGCAGGCGCAGAAGCCTGTACACACGTCACGTGACGCACTTGGGTAGGCAGGGGCGAAGGCAAAGGGAGAGGGGGCAGAGACAAAGGGGGGCGCCAAAGGAATGTTTGCTTACCATATAAAATAACCTTAGACCGCCCCTGTTTGGAGTGCACCCGTTTTCAGGTGGTGCTGGAAAACGGATATGGGGGGCTTCCAAAACAAGCAAGCAGAAACAAATAGCGATTCTAATGTATGCACATCCCTACATTATATGTCAATGACTGAACATTGTGGTGCATGGCAATGTGAAATTGCAACCTCTGCAATGAACGTATCAATGCATTTCATTGACCTTCAATGTGCTGGTGCAGGACGATGCTAACTTTTGAGTTTCACTGAATACTTCTTTGGGCAGAATGGAAAGGCAGGCAAATTATAGGTGTGTTGGGGCAGCGGTTTGAATAAGCAACGGCTGAGCAGGTTTATGCGGCTGATAATGGACCGATTTATAAAGCAGAGTGTGTGGGGCCCATTCATAATAGCATATTTGCAAAGCTAGATTACAGGGAAGCGACAGAAAACATACTTTGCAGCTAATGGACATTTCATAAAAACATTTGGCATGCATGACTTAGGTATGAGAGAGAGTTGCAATGACCTAGAAATCCCTTGGCTTTATTAAACCAGCATCTGTGATGTTGCCTGAAAAGTGATGAATGTTCATTCTCTCAGGGATGCCTTTGAAATGTGTTGTGTAGATTTCCTATTAAGCTATGGACACCAAAGGAAGTGAAAGAGCAGCTTGGGAAAAAGGGAGGGGAGTTAGTTCGGCAACAAGTACTGGATCGTTCCTGTGTGTGATCGTCTTGAAGAATGAGTTTCTTACTATAATCAAAGAGATATGCAGTGAAATTGTTGTCTTTCCCCTTCTTTCTCAAGGAACATTGGCAGCGTAACTTGACACACAGAAGTGCAATGGAGAAATAAGAGCGGAAGAAGGCCTGCTCTGCATACATAATATCTTTGCTTCAGTCCTTGCTG
This sequence comes from Anolis apletophallus, assembly GCA_030556195.1. Taxonomy (NCBI): domain Eukaryota; kingdom Metazoa; phylum Chordata; class Lepidosauria; order Squamata; family Anolidae; genus Anolis; species Anolis apletophallus. The sequence continues at coordinate 12,197 of JARBWK010001623.1, read as the reverse complement.
AAAAAGTCCCAATAGCAAGTGGAAGACAGCAAGTGCTGGAAATCACGGACTGTTATTACCAATCAAAGGGGGGCCCCAATAGCACAATGGATTAAACCATTGTGCCGGCAGGATGGAAGATCGACAGGTTAGAGGTTCGAATCTGGGGAGCGTGTGGATGAGCTCCCCAGATGTCAGCTCCAGCTCCCCATACAGGGACATAAGAGAAGCCTCCCACAAGGATGGGAAAACATCAGACATCCAAGCATCCCCTGGGCAACGTCCTTGCAGACAGCCAATTCTCTCACACCAGAAGTGACTCAAGTCACTCCTGACACAGTCAAAAGAAACTGGGAAGACCAATGCTCTGTATCACTAGAACATAGCTTCATGTATGAAATGTCATTTTTAATGCACTGGGAATGTGGCACAGCTGGCTAAGTGTCAGCTGCATAAGATCTCTCTGACCAGTAGGTAATGAGTTCGAGGCCTGCCCAGGTCGAGGTGGGTGCTCGACCTTTAAGTGTAGCCTGCTGTCGACCTTTGCAGCCCGAAAGACAGTTGCATCTGTCAAGTAGGAGATAAAGGTACTACATTAAGTGGGGAGGAAAATTTTAACTGAATTATGAGGCCATTAAAGAACTCCAGAAACGCTGAGAATGCGGAAGGAACAACAAGGGACGCTGGGAACGCTGAGAGATGAGGAATGCGTCAGCTCCCCCTGGTGGCCAGAGTTTGCCTCTGTTCGTCTATATGTGTGTATGTGGAAACGGCAGGGATTGTCTGCTAAGTATGTGTACCTGTAATCCACTCTGAGTCCCCTTCGGGGTAAGAAGTGCGGAATATAAAGTAAATAAATAAATAATAAATATCCACTTTTCCCAACAATTACGAAATTGACACATGTTATGCAAAATATTCTTCCTCGTAATATTAGATATGTTGTAATAATTCATAGCCAAGAGCCTGGACTGATGAGACAGGTCATATCTTGAGGCTCAGTTTTGTTAACTCACCTTGTTACAGAATTGTTTTCATTTAGTGTCAAAACCATTACATAAATAAGTATAAAACTAATAAAACAAAGGGAGAACAAGCAGCTAAATAATTTGAGACCAAAATCAGGCAACAGCAACTACATTGTAACTTTAAACAGTTCTTCCTCTGTGCATGAGGCAGGGCATTGTGGGCAAGCATAGATATGCGGAGTTGTTTGTTCTGTTCCGGAGTCACAAAAGGTAGGATTCTTCTAGGTAGTGCCATTTTGCCAGGTTGTCGTTTGATCTCCCAACACCACTTCTGAGTCTGTTCAGGGACTTCAGTTGACCATTCTTGGTTTGCCCCTGGAGGAAGACCCTCGTGGGCGGGGGGGAGGGGGGGAATAAAATTGGGATTGCCTGATTTTGCTGCCCACAGGGAAACCCTTGCTGTTGCTGGAGGAACATTTAGAGAAGTGGTGGTGCTCATGAAACTTTTCCTTGATTTAAGTCGGGCCTGCCCAACAGGCGGCCCATGGGCCGCACATGGCCCGCCAGCCTGTTGGGCATGGCCCGTCTACCCTCCTGCAATAAATCTGTTTTTTTAATTTAAAAAATTATTTTTTTAAAAAAAAATTTTAAAAAAATTCGGGGGGGGGGGAGGGAGGGAGGAGGAAGGGACCCAGCTCCTCCTCCCTGCCTCGCCCCCTCCGTCCCTCTCTCCCTGCCCCGCCCCCTGAGCGTCTCTAGGTGATGATGTCGCAGCCGGCATCGCCGAACACGCTCAGGGGGCGGTGCTTACTCCACTGTTTGTTTGGCAACGTGAACGACGCGTGGCTTTCTACCTGCCCGGGCCTCCCTTTTTCGTCCGCTAAGCAGCGCTGGCACCGGCTACCTGGCTTCGCCAGGGAAGGCGCGCTGCCTGGACCTCCTCTTCCAAAGGAGGAAAGAAGAGGCATGTTATTTTGTTCTGGGGATATAATATTAAATATCCAACCTTCCACCTTTCTGTTATAATTATATTTAATTGTGTTTTAATCCCTCCCAAATTTATTCCCAACCTCCAACCTTCCACCTTTCTGTTATAATTATATTTAATTGTATTTTAATTAGGGGGCGGAGCTGAGAGTGGGGAGGGGGTGGAGCCGGGGTGGGGAGGGGGCAGGGAGGGGCGGAGGAGGAGGCAGGGCGGGGGGCGAAGCCAGGGCTTGGCCCCCCAGGTGATCAGTGACCAGAATTCTGGCCCAAGGTCCAGTAGAAGTTGGATAGCCCTGATTTAAGTCTACTGGGAGGAGGCTGATAGCCATGCACTGGGCGGCTTTCACAGTGTTAAACCTTATTTCTCTCACAATTGGCAGCAAGTTCCTGTTGCACATTGCCGGGGGGAAGGGGGGCAATGCCAGCTAGCTTATAGAATTCATCAACAAGTATTGGTTTGAGACATCCTTTGATTATTCTACATGCTTCATTCAGTTCTATTTTCACCTGCTTTGCGTGGGCAGAATTGTGCCAAACAGGGCAGGCCTACTCAGCAGTTGAGTAAGTTAAGGCCAGGGCTGATGTTCTTATTGCGTGTGTATGGATGATACACCTCCCCCCATGTTACCAAGAAGACACTGACACAAGTAGTTGGATTAAAATATGGCCACAACTCATTTATTGATAACAGGAACAAGGGTTGGCAGCCATGCATGGGTCCTGGATCAGGGATCGGACAGCCCGCTGCTGTCCGAAGATACTTACATCCCTGGGTGCCTCTGGCGCGTCGCCAGTTCCCGTAAGCTCGGCACCCCAGGGGGCCGGGCGTTATCCCCCCTTCCAACAAAGAGCGATACACCACCCCGATCCAGGAGCCATGCCACATGCCCAACACAGAGTTGTGACAAGATAAACACACAACAACAGCAAGATCAGCTGACACACAGCTGTTGCTGAAGCTCGACCCAGGGATGTCGTCGGTGCCTGAAAGCTTTAGTCAGGGGCTGAGGGCGGTGACAAGCTGGCTCAGAGCACACAGGCTAAAAATCAATCCGGCAAAACGGAGATCCTCTGGCCTGGCCGACCCGACCCTCACTCACCACTACCTTTCTTTGAAGGCGAGCCCCTGTCCCGGTTCCGGCGGTGAAGAGCCTGGGAGTGATTCTGGACGAGACTGTCGATGGAAGCCCAGATTCAGGCTGCAGTCAAGGGCGCCTTCTTTCATCTTCGCAGGGCCCGACGGCTGGCCCCCTACCTACCATCAGAGGCGTTGAAGACTGTGATACATGCCACCGTGGTCTCTCGACTCGACTATTGCAATGCCCTGTATGCGGGTCTACCGCCGTCCACGACTCGGAGGTTGAGACTTGTCCAGAATGCAGCGGCCAGACTCATTTCCGGGTATCGGCTAGGAACCATATCTCACCAATCCTAAAAGTTCTTCATTGGCTGCCTACAGAGTTCAGAGTGATCTATAAACTCATGGCGCTAACCTTCAAAGCACGGCAAAGAACCGGACCAGCCTATCTGGGCGATCGGCTGACAGACCAACGCAGTGAAAGACCAGCGCGTGCAATAAATGGTGACCGTATAGCCATCCCAGGGGTGAGAGGGCCCAGCTGACAAAGACCCGACGGAGAGCCTTCTCTGTGGTGGCCCCTGTGATCTGGAATACACTTCCGCCTGCTCTCAGGGCCACATCGGCCCCAGCCAGATTCCTGTCCGACTTGAAAACTTGGCTCTTCCGCCAGGCGTTTGGGGATTGACTAGATAACCTGGAGGCTGGGCCCTCTATGGTTCTCTGTACCTGTGTTTTTAATTGATGTACCTGTGTTTTGTTTTTTTCTTAAATGATGTAAGTCGCCGGAGCACCAATGGTGGAGGGCGACTCTAAAAATAAAGTTATTATTATTATTATTATTAAAATACAGAGCAAGATGAACACCAAACAGCAGCAAGATAAGCTAACAAATGCGAAGTAATGCTACATGCAGGGAGGGTGGGTGGAAAAGCTGATGCAGGCCCAGTGCCTGCTGCTAGGCCTCGGGCAGCCTTAAGTAGGCTGCCCGGGTGGAAGAGAAGGCTGGCCCCAACTATGAGCCAGGCCAGGGCGGGGCCAGCCCCACTATTGGCTAGCTGGCTCTGGTGGCAGAAAAATCTCCCACCACCCAGAGGGCTTCTGGGAGGAAGAAGCCCCCCTCCCAATCCATAATGGAGGCGAGGACACCCAGCACCGCAATCTGCTTGGCCCGGTAAGTCAGGCCAAGCCATTTAATTTTGGGTCTGCACCCATGTGCTATTAGTAAATTTGTTATTGCGTGCAGCTGCTTTGTGCTTGGGGCAGGCCCGGATTACCCATAAGGCCGCCCTAGGCCATGGAGGTCCGGACCCACCCAAAAAAGTTTTTAAAAAATCCAAAACAAATTTCAAAAAAAGTGCGCATTCACACGACAGCGGAAGCGCCATCCACGCCCCCCCCCCCCCTTTGCTCGGCTCCCCTCAGCTCCTCCCTGTGAAGGAAGAGGGGCGGGACCGATGCTGACGTGAGAGAGGAGGGGGCGGAGGGAAGTCCTAGGCCCCCTCCTCGCTGCTCGCGCCGGCCCCACCCCTCTTCCTTCAGTGAAGGAAGAGGGGCGGGATCGATGCTGACGCGAGAGAGGAGGGGGCAGAGGGAAGTCCCGCCGCTCATGTCGGCCCCGCCCCTCTTCCTTTAGTGAAGGAAGAGGGGCGGGACCAACGCTGACGTGAGCAAGGGGAGCCCCCGCAAGGTGCCAGAATCGGTTAATCCGGGCCTGGCTTGGGGTTCACACAATGTTTCCTAAATATTAGAGTTCGATCTAAAGTGACGCCGAGATATTTACAGTGTTCAAGCTCTTGGTCTTCCCAGGTAACCTTCAGTTTCCTGTTGGCTTCATGATTACATAGGTAGAAAGCACACACTTGTGCCCTGGCAGGGTTAGGCTCCAGGTGGTTCTCTTTGTAATAGATGGAGAGATCTTTCAGAGCACTAGGAATTTGTTTTTCAACTGTGCCAAAGTCTTTTGCTTGTGTTGTTAGGCCAAGGTCATCTGTGTATATAAGGCTCTTTGTGAGTGGTGGCTGTGGCTGATCATTAGTAAAAATGTTAAACAAGGTCAGTGTAAGATCGGGGAACATGGAAAGAGCCTCCTCGAAGACTGAGCAATTTCAGTCAGGCATCCCCTGTAATGCTCCGGAAAGGGGGGGGTCCGATAAACCAAACTCACTCCAAGCAGATTGGAAGATAGATCATTTATTGGCTCCTTGCTCCAGGCTGAACAAAGATAGACTAAAGAAAAGCCCGCGCAAACATCTCTCAAGACTCCCTCCCCGGCCCGCCCCCCGCTGGGTCCCTCCTTCCAAGGCTTGACCAGATGGCCAGTCCACATATCAAAGGCCAGGAAGGTATCTGGCAGATCAAAGGGGATGAGCCCGGTGGTTTCCGCCCGGCAGTGTCCATATCAATTGGCGCGATCGGCGGTCGTTATGGCATGAAACGAACCAACCGGAGCTGACATAGCCCCCGCAAGATGGTGACCTGCAAGGAAAGAACAATAAAAAGGGGATCAGGGCCCCGGCTTGTCCGGGAAAGCGGCGTGAAAAGCCTTAACTAGTCTCGGGGCGCTAACATGGGGTGCCAACACCCACTCAGGGTGTAAGTCCTTGGCAGTCCATTTAACTAAGTAACTAAGACGGCCCTTGTGGCGCCGAGAGTCCAAAATGTCTTTAATCTCAAAGTGGGTGTGGGATCCCACCATAATAGGCACCGGTGCGCCTTCCTCGGCGGACCACTTCCGGTCGGACACAGCTTTCTTTAATAAGCTCACATGGAACAAAGGGTGGACCTTTCACCAGGTGTGCGGCAGGTCCAGCTTGACCGCCACGGGGTTAATTATTTCCACCACGCTGAGGGGCCCTACAAATTTGTTTGCAAACTTGCGGGACGGCTGAGTCGACTTCAGGTTCTTGGTGGAGAGGAACACGCGGTCTCCCACCGCGTAAGTAGGCTGGGGCCCCCTCTTCTTGTCAGCGTACAGCTTGTAAGAGTCACGAGCCTGCCGCAGCGCCGCCTGGATGGCCGGCCAAGCTGCCGCCACCTTGGCGCCCCATTCGGTGACCGGAGTTGCCGGGTCGGCTGTGGGACCCACCGCAGGGAAGGGCGGAAAATCGCGGCCTGCCACAATGCTGAAGGGCGAGGCCCCCGTCGAAGCGTGTTCGGCGTTGTTGTAGCTGTATTCTGCCACGTCTAGCAGCTCGGCCCAGTTGTCCTGCTGGTAGGTCGAATAACAGCGGAGGTACTGCTGCAGGGTGCGTTGAACCCGCTCCGTGGCGCCGTCCGTCTCCGGATGGAACGCCGTGCTCAGGGCCCGCCCGACCCCAGCCCTGCCAGGAACGCCTTCCAGAACTTGGGCGTAAGTGGGGTCCTCTGTCACTCACCACGCCGGGGGGGCAGCCGTGGAGCCGAAGACGTGGTGGGCGAAGAGGCGAGCCAGCTCCGGGGCCGTGGGCAGCCGACGGAGCGGGGCGAAGTGAGCCTGTTTGAGAACAGGTCCACCACCGTCCATATGGTGGTGTATCCGCTGCTGGGCGGCAGGTCGGCAGCGAAGTCCATTGCTATTTCGCTCCAAGGTTCGGCCGGGTCGGCTACCGGTTGCAGCAGCCCCGTCGGCCGGCCCGTCTTGGGCTTGTTTCGTGCGCACACTTCGCACTCCGCTATGTATTCACTAGTGTCCTTTCTCATGGCCGGCCACCAGAATTGTCGGGCCAATAGCTTTAGAGTTTTAGTGAGGCCGAAATGGCCGGACAATGTGGAGTCGTGGGCTTGGGCTAGGACCGGAGCCCGCTGGCTTTGGGGAACATATAACTTGTCTTTGTAGTACCATATGCCTTTAGCCTCAGTTAAGTCTTCGCGGTGCTCTTCAAGCCAGGCGTCTGCTCTATAAGCTGCTGCCAAGTCTGCCAACAGTTCTGGGGTCCCAGGGACCGTGGGTTTTGGGGCCTTATCCGCCGCCCGGGTGCGGGCCACCAAGCCCAACTGATGTTTGGAGAACACCGTCCCCACTTCCTCTGGCGCCGAGTAGTCAGCCTCAGGCATTCTGAAAGCGTGTCGGCCAACACGTTCTTCGGGCCCGGCAGGTACTTGAGCTGGAAATTGAAGCGGCTGAAAAACTGTGCCCATCTCAGCTGCTTGGCGTTGAGTCTCTGGGGGGTTTGGAGTGCCTGCAAGTTCTTGTGGTCCGTCCACACTTCGAAGGGCAGGGCGGTGCCTTCCAAGAAGTGCCTCCAGTGGCTCAGCGCTGCCCGCCGGCAAAAGGACTCCTTCTCCCATACATGCCACCGCTTCTCCGATGGGGTGAATTTCTTGGACAGGTATGCGCAGGGTCGCGGGTCCCGTCCTCATCTCGCTGCAGGAGAATCGCCCCATAGGCCGCCTCCGGCGTCGCACTGCACAGTGAGCGGCTTGTCGGGCTGGGGATGCCTCAGCAGCGGCTGACTGGTGAAGCTCCTCTTGAGGCTGTCAAAGGCCTCCTGGCACTGGGGGTCAGTTGAGCTTCGCCCGGGTGATTTGGCTTTCCTTGTCTCCCCAAGCCCTTGGTTTTAATAGTTCAGTTAAGGAAGCGCTATTTTAGCAAAGTTCTGGATGAACTGTCTATAAAAGTTAGCGAACCCCAAAAAGCCCTGTAGTTGCCGCGGGGTTCGTGGGGCCTCCCACGCGAGCACGTCTCTCACCTTACTTGGGTCCATGGCCAGGCCTCGCGTGGAGATGCGATACCTAGATAGTCCAGTTCCTGTCGGTGGAACTCGCACTTGGACAGCTTGACAAATAGCTGATTCTCCGCGGCCGTCGCAGCACCTCCCGGGTCATCTCGGCGTGCTCCGCCTCAGATTTGGAATAAATTAACCGTCATCCAGGTACACTAGAACTCCCTTGTAGAGTAAGTCCCTGAAGATCTCGTTGATGAATTGCTGGAAAATCCGGGCGCCCTTAAGTCGAATGGCGTGACCCGGAATGGTACTGGTCAGGTGGCAGTTGAATGCGGTCTTCCAGCAGTCTTCGTCTCGCACCCGAATCGGTAGAATGCCTCCCGGATGTCCAGTTTGGTGAAGATTTGCGCCTCCCCAGCTGGGCCAGGATCTCGGACATCAGTGGCAACGGGTAGGGGCTAGAGGTGCAGATGGCATTGAGGCCTCTGTAATCTACACACAGTCGCGCGATCCGTCCGCCTTTGGCCTGAACAGGACGGGGGCTGCCATCGGGCTGGTTGATTTTTCAATAAAGCCTCTGTCTATATTTTTATCAATAAAGTCTCTTAATGCCTTTCTTTCGGGTTCGGACAGGGCGTACAGTTTCGGGCTGGGCAACTTGGCGCCCTTTTCAATTTCGATTGCGCAATCGGACTTCCGGTGGGGGGGCAGCTGGTCACTTTCCCGCTCGCTAAAGACCTCCCCAAGTCCTCATACTCTCGGGACTTCGCCGGGTTGGCTCTCTGCTGCCCCCACGCCCGCTCCCTCATGGATTAGGGTGTCCACGTCTTCAAGGTCATCTAGCCTTGCCGGGCCTCTCCGCTCCTGAACTGCACTGCTCCTGTCTCCCAGTTGATCCGTGGGTTTTGGTTGCGCAGCCAGGGGGCCCCCAGAATGATAGGTTGGTGTGCCATTGCCGAAATGACGAATTTTAGATCTTCCCGGTGGGACCCCATCTGTACTCTGAACTCTCCTGTCTTGTGGGTGGCTGACTTCCCATTCGCCAGGGACCCGTCTAGCTGGGAGAATAAGATCTGCTCGATCAGGGCTTGTGGCTTTATCCCCAGCTGCCTCGCTAATCTCGGGGACATCAGGCACCTGGTGCACCCGCTATCTATCATGGCTGTAGTCTCTATAGGTTGGCTGGCCTCGGGGCCCCACACCTGAATGTCCAGCTTGTATGTGCCGCATCCAGGAGGATCTAACTCACCGCCCGAAGGGGTCTGGATCTGCCGTCGGGCGTCTACAGCAGATCGTTGTCGTTTCCCGCCATCCACTCGGAGTCGCACTCCTCCGTCTCGGCTCTGGCTCCTCAGCCTCCCGTAGAGCCTGGGTGCCAGCGCCGTCTCCGCTGCTGCTGCTGCCTTGCCTCGGCCAGGGTTTTGGCGGTGTTGCCGGTTTGACCTCCGGCGCCCGCTCCGCCTTGGGGCGAGGGACTTTGCGGCATTCCGCTGCTCGGTGGCCTTCTCGCCCGCACGAGAAGCAGGCTCCTCTCTTCCCTCTCTGACTCTCCCGGCTGGTCGACCGGGGCCTGGGTGAGGTCGCCGGGCTGGTCCCGACCGCCCGGTGGGCCTGTCCCCATCCCCGGGGCCTCCGCCATCTTGATGGCGCCTGGGCATCTGCTCCATGTCGCACTCCACTCTCCCGCTGAGGTTATCAATCCTCCAGGGTCTCGGGATTTCCGGTGCATTGCCCATTCTAGAATGTCCTGTCTTAGGCCTGCCTTGAAGCACTCGAGGATAGTGGATTCGGACCAACCGGATCTTCCCGCTAGAACTCGGAAGTTCAGGCGCGTACTCGAGACGGTTCTCTGGCCCTGGTAAATCCTCCTCAACTGGGCCTTGCCTTCTCCCGGCTAACGGGTCCCCAAAGCGGTTCGCAGGGCCTCCAACAGAGTGTCCAACCGCCTCAGATGCGGCGTCAGTGTCTGTTAACTGTATCAGCCAGTCGGCGCGGCCTCTTTTAGGTTGGCCCCCACAGCCCGCACCTTGGCCGCTTCTGAGGGAACGTGTCCCCATAGTCCACCATGTAATTCTGGACGTTGGTGACAAAAGTATGACAGTTGGCGAGGTCCCCGTCGAACTTTACCTTTAGGTCCCTCCGAGATCCCGTCATCTCTTGGCTCTGGTCCCCCAAGCCCAGATGGGGTGTGGAGGCGTCCCTTCTGGGTCAGAGGAGCTCCTCCGAGAACCTCACCGAGGGCCTTCCTGGCTGCCCCACTCCTCAACTCCGGCCTCTTCCTCCGAGAAGACGGGCTCGGGGTCTCCCAAGGCCTCTCCTCGGCCTACTCATCAGTAGGTCCAATTGCGCCTGCATCTTCTGCATCGCTTCCGACATCTGGAACATCTGCACCTCCATCCGCAACATCTCGGTGCTGGGCGCTTTCACCTTGCGACGAACATCTTTCGGCGGTCGGGTCTGGTCAAGGTCTTCCTCTCCTCCCATCCCGGTCACCACCACCTGCGGTTCTCCACCGGACGCTCGGCTTGATCTCCTCCTCGTTTCCATCTTCCTCCTCCAGCTCCTCGTCCGGGACTGTCGGAGGTTGTTCTTCGAGGGCTTCCCTTCCTGCTTGAACATCTCTGCGAAGTTGAGTTCTGATCGGAGGTTTTCACGGCCGTAGAAGCTGGTGAGTCTATCTTTATGTAATGCTCCGGAAAGGGGGGGGTCCGATAAACCAAACTCACTCCAAGCAGATTGGAAGATAGATCATTTATTGGCTCCTTGCTCCAGGCTGAACAAAGATAGACTAAAGAAAAGCCCGTGCAAACATCTCTCAGACTCCCTCCCGGCCCGCCCCCGCTGGGTCCCTCCTTCAAGGCTTGACCAGATGGCCAGTCCATATCAAAGGCCAAGGTATCTGGCAGATCAAGGGGATGAGCCCGGTGGTTTCCCGCCCGGCAGTGTCCATATCAATTGGCGCGATCGGCTTGGTCCGTTATGGCATGAAACGAACCAACCGGAGCTGACATCCCCTGGGCAATGTTTCTTGTAAATGTCTAATCTTTCCAACACCCCTCCCCACCACAAAAACATTGCTGAAGTTGCACAACCAAATGTTCATTGTGCATTGATATATAATGCACAACCATGCCATTGGGATTCGGTGTGCATGCAAACTTGGAACATGCAAAACCCAACAACTGTGTAATGGCACCACGTGCATCACTGTACATTTATGTCCTCAGCTGAAAGCTCATAGCCACATTTTCCAATACAGGATCTTGGAGGAGATTTCCTAACTATTTCTATGTGAATCTTTAAAGCTCACTGATGCAGATCTTTGACTGGATACCAACTGGATGAGGCGTGACGGTTTTAGCTACCAGTTATTTTACCCTCATTAAGAACATCAATGGAATTACTGGGTCTTCCTTGTCTTATTAGAGAAATATCCTTGGGAATTCCGTTTCCTTGCATGGCGTTATCCGTACAGCTGCCCTTAGTATCAGCACTGATGAATTTCACAGCCCACTTCACAAAGTGAAATTTATCCCATAATCGAACTGCCAGAGACATTTTCCAAGGAACGTCATCTTCCTTCAGTTAAAAATTTACTCCTCTGCCAGTGCATTGTAATTATAGCTTGGCCCAGGCATCCTCTCCCTCAGGGCAGCCGGGCAGGAGGCACCTTGTCACTTCTGCCGGTCTCACGGCATCCTTTGTGTGCACTGAGATGCCACCACTGTGACAAGGTCAGGGGCAGAACATACGAGCAGATAAAGCTGAAAAAATCCAGCAGCGAGCCAACAGAAGGTTTGTAGTGCTTTAACCGCTAATCCTCCACCTTTCAGACGTCATTTCAGATCTCCTAGCTATTGTTGCTAAAATTCAGAGAATTAACATTTTGATAGGGTGTTCATCAAAGTGGGACTGGAGTTGGGACTCAGGCAATATCCCAAATGTCTTTTTCCTTTACAAGCTCAGGGCCAGCCCTACCATCAGGCAGAACAAGGCTAGATGATGCAGAAGGGAGATATGTAGAAGCACCAGGCAGCATGTGCTCTGCATCCTGCACGGCCCATAGGCAAGCTGCTGCTCTACTGCAAGGTCGCCGCATGGTGCAATTACAGTGTTTGGGTTCGCCTTTTTCATACTTTCTACTGTCCCTGGCCTGATAGTGACAAAGTGTCTCATGTTTCTGGCAATCCTGTATCCCAGCTAATGTGATGGGTTGACTGTACTGCCATCAAACCTGATGGTACCCATCCCATATTAATGCAACTGACTGTAATTTGCCTGTGTTGGATGGGGTTACACTCCCTGAAGACACAGGTTCGCCTTTGGGTGTGATCCTGGACTCATTGCTGAGCCTGGAACTTCAGGCATCGACAATGACCAGGGGAGCATTTGCACAGTTAAAACACAGTTAAAACTTGTGCAAACCTGACTTGGCCATGATAGTCCCGCCGGTCTGGTTCCATCCCGTATAGACTACTGCAATGCACTCTTCATGGGGTTGCCTTTGAAGACTGTTCAGAAGCTTCAAATGGTCAATGG
>JARBWK010001622.1:5000-18119 GCA_030556195.1 Anolis apletophallus | reverse complement strand
GCAGAGAAGGATAAGGCAAAGGCCTGAGGCAGTCGCCAACATGAACATTCCGACCCTCTAAACTGACAGAGAAGGATAAGGCAAAGGCCTGAGGCAGTCGCCAACATGAACATTCCGGCGCTCTAAAGTGGCAGAGGAGGATAAGGCAAAGGCCTGAGGCAGTCGCCAACATGAACATTCCGGCGCTCTAAACTGACAGAGAAGGATAAGGCAAAGGCCTGAGGCAGTCGCCAACACGAACATTCCGACACTCTAAACTGGCAGAGGAGGATAAGGCCAAGGCCTGAGGCAGTCGCCAACATGAACATTCCGACCCTCTAAACTGGCAGAGGGGGTCAGGAAAAGGCCTGAGGCAGTCAGGCATGGTGGGAGTTTAAGGCCAAAACACTTTGTGACCCCTTTGCGACCCCAAACAATGAGAGAACAAGACCAAACTTGGCACACAGAACCCTCAAGACCCACTCTACATCCTGGTGCAGTTTACATTAGGTCAGACCATGGATGATGGGACTTGCAGTACCTTCCCTCACTTTCCAAGACTGCTGCAAACCTAATCCAATGACTGATCAAGACCAAACCTGCCACACAGAGCCCTGAGGGAGGATGGACCATGGATGACGGGACTTGCAGTACTTTAACTCACTTGCTTAGAGCACTGTGGCCCACACCATAGAAGGATCAGGACCACACTTGGCACACAGATGCCCACTGGCCCACTTTGCAACCTGGTGCAGTGTAGGGCAGGATGGGCCACAAATGATGGGATTTGCAGTACCTTCACCCCATTCATTTCCCACAGAACATTGCAGCCCCTACAAATCACAGACCAGGCCCAAACTTGGCACACAGAGTACCCATGACCCACTCAACATCCTGGTGCAGTTTGGAGGAGGGCAGACCATGGATGATGGGACTTGAAGTACCTCCAATCACTTCCCGAGACCGCTGCAACCCTCATCCACTGACTGATCAAGACCAAACTAGGCACACAGAGCCCCCATGACGCACACCACATCCTACTCCAGTTTGGAAGACATTGGACCACAAATGATGGGACTTGAATTACCTTCACTCACTTCCTGAGACCACTGTGAGCCAAATAAACAACTGATAAGGACCAACCTTGGCACACAATGCCTTCCTCAATTAACCCGGGCAGGGCCGGGTCCCCAAGCTAGTATATTATATATATGATACTAGCTGAACCCGGCACGCATTGCTGTGCCCTATTTAGGAGATGTGAGATGTTAGGTATGTGTATATGTGTGTGCATGTGTATATATGTATATGTCTATCTCTCTCTCTCTCTGTGTCTTTCTTTCTGTTTTTCTATCTGTCTGTCTGTATTATTCTCTCTGTATCACTCTTTCTCTGTCTCTCTCTCTCTCTCTGTCTTTCTCTGTGTTTTTGTCTATCTCTCTTTCTCTATCATTCTCTCTTTCACTCTGTCTTTCAGTCTCTATACCTTTCGCTCTGTGTCTCTCTCTCCCTGTCGCGGTGGTGGGGGAGGAGGTGGGACGGGAAGAGGTGGCTCTCAATCACTCTCTCTGTCTTCCGTTATCTCTCTTTCACTCTCTGTACCTCTTGGTTTGTGTTTCTCTCTGTCTCTCTCTCTCATGGTGGTGGGGGAGGTAGTGGGATGTAGTTGGGAGGACGGGAAGAGGCGGTGGAGGTGGGCATTGCGGCGGCCGTGTGTTCCGGGCCCGGAAGGGGCTTGGAGATGGTGTAGGAGGCGGGCTGGGCCAGGGGACTACAGTTCCCAGAAGGCCCCGAGCGGCCAGTTTGCTCTGTTTCCTGCCTTGTCTCCGCCCCGGGTCCCAAACAGGAAGGTGGCCGGCTTGAGAGGGCGAGGACGCAGCGGGAAAGGCGTCCGTGCGACCCGGCTCCATGCGGCGCCTGGAAGGTAAGTGAACTACACCTCCCAGAAGGCTCCGCGCCGCTCGCTGGGAAACGGGCCGCCGCGGAGCCTTCTGGGAGGTGTAGTTCACTTACCTTCCAGGCGCCGCATGGAGCCGTGTGGCGCGGACGCCTTTCCCGCGGCGTCCTCGTTCTCTCTCGCCGGCCGCCTTCCTGTTTGGGATCCGGGCCGCGGCGCCGCCTCCTTGGCCTTCTGCCCCTCTCCTTGGCCGTTGGCCAGCCGGTCCTGGCCGAAGGCGGCCAAGGTTGCAGGCGCGTGTCCCGGGTTGAGGAGCGGCTTGGACGTTGCGGAGAAGGGGGGCACGGCGGCGGCACGGGTGGGTTCAGGCAGCGGGTGAGAGGCGTGTCGTGTCCGGGTTGGTGGCAATGTGTTGGCGCGTGGAGGTGGGGGGGTGTTGCGTTGGAGGAGGAGGTGCGCGGAGTCTTAGCTGCCGCCGCGGCCGCCGCCATTCGCGCAAGCGTGAAAATGTTGTTTTTCGGGGGTGTTTTTGAGGAAGTTGCGTTGTGTTTTGGGGTGTTTTTGTGGGCCCTATAGGAACCCAGGGGTATGGATCAGTGGCCTTGCGAGTTTTGTGTTTGTGGGACATGTAGTTTTCGCGCCTATTTGCCGGGTACCACGACCACTCTCTTTTTATATATATAGATGGCTCTCACTGAAATACATTTCCAAATATTGTGCTTTCATGGCTCTCTGAGTCAAAAAGCTTCCCGCCCCCTGGTCTACACTGACCCTATAATGCAGTTCAAGCTGCGTTACACGGAATTATAGACCCAGCCAAGGAATGCGAGGGATTTGGCATTCTCTGTCCTAGCCGTGAATGCGAATCCCGCCGCCCACCCGCCTTCCGTTCCTGCCGCTTACCAGCAAGACGAACTTCTGGTCGATGTAGCGCTTGGCAACCGAGGGTTGGAAGTCTGGACTCTCAAGGAAACGGAGGAAAAATTCATAGACAAGCTGGAGAGAGAAACAGATGGGAGTCGAAGGACACGTATTATTTCGTTCCTTTGGAGACATCCGTCCTTCCCATTTATAACCCAAGCTTTGGCAACTTTGCCCCGATTATAAATGGTAAACAAATACTTTCTATATTATTATATATTATAAAATATATTATCTCTATCTCTATATATAATAAAGCGGAATGTTTGTTTGTATGTGGGTGGGTTTGTGGGTGGGTTTGTATGTATGTGCCGGCGTTCTGATTGGCTGCCACTTTCACAGGCCACAGCGACCGGCACGGGTGATGGACCTGCACCAAACTTGGGACACATGACCCCCCCTCACCCCCTTTACGTCCTGGTGCGGTTTGGGGGACATGGACCACGGATTATGGGATTTGTAGTACATTCAAACACTTCGGTTCCCATAGACCACTGCGGCCACCTAAAAGCACCAAAACAGACCACACTTGGCACACACATCCCGCATTACCCACTCTACGTCCTGGGGCACTTTGGAGGAGGGCGGACCATGGATTATGGGACTTGAAGTACCTCTACTCACTTCCTAAGTCCACTGCGACCCTCATCCAATTACTGATCGAGACCACACTTGGCACACATAACCCCCATGACTGCCTTCACTTCCTGGTGAGGTTTGGGGGGGGGGGGCTGCCAATGGATGATGGGATTTGTAGTACTTTCACACCCCTCTGCTATCACAGACCACTGCGGCCCCCAACAAACACCTATGAAAACCACACTTGGCACACACAGCCCCAATGACCCACTCTACATCCTACTGCAGTTTACAGTAGGTCAGACCATGGATGATGGGACTTGAAGTACCTTCCCTCACTTTCCAAGACTGCTGCAAACCTAATCCAATGGCTGATCAACACCAAACCTGCCACACAGAGCCCTCATGGCCCACTCTACATCCTGGTGCCGTTTGGAGGAGTGCAGACCATGCATGATGGGACTTGAAGTACCTTCCCTCACTTTCCAAGACTGCTGCAAACCTAATCCAATGGCTGATCAACACCAAACCTGCCACACAGAGCCCTCATGGCCCACTCTACATCCTGGTGCAGTTTGGAGGAGTGCAGACCATGGATGATGGGACTTGAAGTACCTTCCCTCACTTTCCAAGACTGCTGCAAACCTAATCCAATGACTGATCAAGACCAAACCTGCCACACAGAGCCCTCATGGCCCACTCTACATCCTGGTGCAGTTTGAAGGAGTGCAGACCATGGATGATGGGACTTGAAGTACCTTCCCTCACTTTCCAAGACTGCTACAAACCTAATCCAATGACTGATCAAGACCAAACCTGCCACACAGAGCCCTTATGGCCCACTCTACATCCTGGTGCAGTTTGGAGGAGTGCAGACCATGGATGATGGGACTTGAAGTACCTTCCCTCACTTTCCAAGACTGCTGCAAACCTAATCCAATGACTGATCAAGACCAAACCTGCCACACAGAGCCCTCATGGCCCACTCTACATCCTGGTGCAGTTTGGAGGGAGCAGACCATGGATGATGGGACTTGAAGTACCTTCCCTCACTTTCCAAGACTGCTGCAAACCTAATCCAATGACTGATCAAGACCAAACCTGCCACACAGAGCCCTCATGGCCCACTCTACATCCTGGTGCAGTTTGCAGTAGGTCAGACCATGGATGATGGGACTTGCAGTACCTTCCCTCACTTTCCAAGACTGCTGCAAACCTAATCCAATGACTGATCAAGACCAAACCTGCCACACATAGCCCTCATGGCCCACTCTACATCCTGGTGCAGTTTGCAGTAGGTCAGACCATGGATGATGGGACTTGCAGTACCTTCCCTCACTTTCCAAGACTGCTGCAAACCTAATCCAATGGCTGATCAACACCAAACCTGCCACACAGAACCCTCATGGCCCACTCTACATCCTGGTGCAGTTCTGTGTGAGACGGACCACGGATGATGGGACTTGAAGTACCTTCACTCACTTCCTTCCGGAAACCACTATGAGCCACGTACACTTATGATAAGGACCAACCTTGACACACAATGCCTTTCTCAAATGGCCCGAGCACCGCCGGGTCCCCAAGCTAGTATATTATAATTATAATTGTATATTATATATAAATATATAAATTATATATATCAATATAATATATATAAAATATTAATTGTATATATAATTTGTCGTACTGTAAGTAATTGTCACACTCTCTGCCTTTGAGTCTTACCTGGAGGTGGGGCCAAGAGGGTTCCAAATTGGGCTCATCCTCTTCGGGGTCAAATTCGGGGTTTTCACTGGGTGGGAGCGTCCGGAAAATGTTGACTGAGATCTGGGGAGAAAAGGAGGAAGGATCAGCCAAGGCTTTGACGTCTGCATCCACATCCTCATAACTGATCCATGCTTATGGGATCTTGGGAGTTGTAGTTTCACAAGGCTTTTCGCCGACTTGAAAGGAGATGTGGACTCTTAAGCTGGAATGTGTCCAGAGGAGGGAGACATAAATGGTCAAGGGTCTGGAGAACAAGCCCTATGAGGAGCGGCTTAAAGAGCTGGGCATGTCTAGCCTTCGGAAGAGAAGACTGAGAGGAGACATGATGAGGGCCATGGATAAATAAATATGTGAGGGGAAGTCCTAGGGAAGAGGAAACACCTTTTGGCGCCCTAGGCCAGTGTTTCCCAACCAGTGTGCCGTGGCACACTAGTGTGCCGTGAGCGATCATCAGGTGTGCTGTGGGAAATTGGGACCTCCAATACCCTTTCCCCCCCCCTCCTGCCGAACACTTTTTCTTCTCCACTTTCTGTTGGTAATGAGAGTTCAATGTGCCAAGTTTGGTTCAATTCCATTGTTGCAAGAGTTCAGGATGCTCTTTGATTGTGTGTTAACTATAAATCCCAGCAACGACAACTCCCAAATGTCAAGGTCTATTTTCCCCAAACTCCATCTGTGTTCACATTTGGGCATATTGAGTGTCTATGCCGAGTTTGGTCCAGATCCATCATTGTTTGAATCCACAGTGCTCTCTGGATATAGGTGAACTACAACTCCAAAACCCAAGGTCAATGCCCACCAAACTCTTATAGCATTTTCTCTTGGTTATGGGAGTTCTGTGTGGGAAGTTTGTGTCTTTCTGCCATTCCTGCCAGGATATCTATGTTGTGTTCATCGCAACAGGCCTAGGTTTCACACTGAGTGTATAAATACATTTAAAAACATATTAACTATATGTATTACTGTGTTAGAGTGTCATTTTGTGCCATTTTGGTTGGTGGTACGCCCCAGGATTTTGTACATGTAAAAAGTGTGCCATGGCTCAAAAAAGGTTGAAAAACACTGCCCTAGGCCACACTTTGGAATTACACCCCCCAACCACCCTCTACCGCACCCCCCACCTCCTCCTCCTCCTCAAGGCGCCGCATGCCTTCCTTCCTTCGGCAAGGGCCCGGGCTTCCTTCTTGGGGCGGGCTTTACCCGCTTTCTCCTGCTCGTGGCGCACCCTCCTTCCAAAGTGAGAGAGAGAGTAATCTCGCGCCACGCATTGCGGTTTTGTTTCAACATTATTATTTTTTTGGTCCGTGTGAACTGCGCCCCCCCTTTGCTTGCGCCCCTAGGCCACTCTGCGCGCATGCACACTTTAAAAAAATTTTTTTAAAAAAAATTGGAATTTTTTTTAATTGCTGGAGAGTTGGGAGGCCGGGTCCAAGGGGCTGGAGGGCCGTGTATGGCCCGCGGGCCACCTGTTGGACAGGCCTGCTTTATACAGAAGCTCTCTGAAGCTTTAGGTGCTCTTACTGCCTAACACAGGGAAAACCAGCTGATTCCTAATCCATCTATGATGATGATCATGCCATCACCACTGCAAGCAAGGAGCTTTGAAATACTGGACAGAAGCTCTCCGAAGCTTTAGGTGCTCTTACTGCCTATTACAGGGAAAACCAGCTGATTCCTAATCCATCTATGCTGACGATCATGCCATCACCACCCAAGCTAGTGTTTGGAATAAAATACGGACCAGACCAAATGTCGGATGAGCCCATGAGCAGCAGTCCCTCCTCCCGACTTCCTGCCCCCGAAGGTCATCGAATCCCTGTTCTACAATGTAGGAAGGCGCCATCCAAGCCCTCCCAACGGATGGCCAGGCAGCTTCTGCCTGAAAACCTCCAGAGAAGTGGACTTCCCCGAGACAGACTCACCATCTTGATGATTTCAGGGTAGAGGCTCGAAGGAGGATGCCCCGGTTGGTGGCCACGCACTCCACCAGTTCGTTCAGGGCTGCCCTCTTTGATCTCCTTGCCCTTGAGGTCGGCGACGCAGTCGAGGAAGTCGAAGAGGATGGAGCACTGCTGGAGTTTCTTGCAGAGGAGGTCGGGAGCTCCAAACAGGGGCATCTGCAAGGGGGTCGGAAAAGAGACAAGTGGGCTCGTGTTTGACTGCTAGTCCCATGTGCAAATATTTGCATATTTTGCCTATATTTGCATATTTTTGCATATTTTGCCTATATTTGCATATTTTGCCTATATTTGCATATATTCTCATATTTTGCCTATATTTGCATATTTTGCCTATATTTGCATATATTCGCATATTTTGCCTATATTTGCATATTTTTGCATATTTTGCCTATATTTGCATATTTTGCATATTTTTGCCTATATTTGCATATCTGTGCGATTCATATTTTCGTGGCCTCGAATCGCATTGGCTTCTGAAAGATTTGCTATCCAAGGTCCTGAACCGGATCGACCCCCATGGGTCCAGCACCTTGGCTAGCTCTTCCTTTCTTAATGGGACCACGTTCTACCAGAAGCGATTGCATTATTAACGTTGGCTCAAGCGTTGCTAGTCCCTTCTACATTATTAACGCAGGCCGATCGCTGTCAGGGCTTTCTGTATTTTAATTTACCTTAAACTAGCCGCACCGGAGGAAGGAAAAGGATGAGTTGCAACTCATTGAGTCGTTCCAATCGGGATCCAGACCAGGCCTGGGCAAACTTGGGCTCTCCCTCTGGGTGTTTTGAACTTCCACACCCCTAACAGCCTAAGGACCCTTCCTTTCCCGCCTCCCTCAGCCGATTTTGTCATTTGGGACTTGTAGTTGCAGGGATTTATAGTTCACCTACAATCAAAGAGCATTCTGAACTCCGCCAAAGATGGAATTGAACCAAACTTGGTACACAGAGCTCCCATGACCAACAGAAAATACTAGAAGTGTATGGTGGGCATTGACCTTGATTTTGGGAGTTGTAGTTGCTGGGATTTATAGTTCACCTAAAATCAAAGAGCATTCTGAACTCCGCCAATGATGGAATTGAACCAAACTTGGTACACAGAGCTCCCATGACCAACAGAAAATACTAGAAGGGTATGGTGGGCATTGACCTTGATTTTGGGAGTTGTAGTTGCTGGGATTTATAGTTCACCTACAATCAAAGAGCATTCTGAGCTCCACCAACGATGGAATTGAACCAAATTTGGCACACACAACTCCCATGACCAACAGAAAATACTAGAAGGGTATGGTGGGCATTGACCTTGATTTTGGGAGTTGTAGTTCACCTACATCCAGAGAGCACTGTGGAGTCTGGACCAAACTTGGCATGAATACTCAATATGCCCAAATGTGAAGCCTGGTGGATTTTAGGGAAAATAGACCTTGACATTTGAGAGTTGGCGTCGCTGGGATTTATAGTTCACCTACAATCAAAGAGAATTCTGAGCTCCACCAACGATGGAATTGAACCAAACTTGGCACACACAATTCCCATGACCAACAGAAAATGCTGGAAGGCTTTGGTGGGCATTGACTTTGAGTTTTGGAGTTGGAGTTCACCTGAACACTGGTGGCATTTGGGGAAAATAGACCTTGACATTTGGGAATTGTAGTTGCTGGGATTTATAGTTCACCTGCAATCAAAGAGCATTCTGAACTCCACCAATGATGGAATTGAACCAAACTTGGCATACAGAACTCCAATGACCATTAGAAAATGCTGGGAGGGTTTGGTGGGCATTGACCTTGAGTTTGGGAATTGTAGTTCACCTAGATCCAGAGAGCACTGTGGACTCAAACAAGGAAGGATCTGGGCTAAACTTGGCACGAACACCCAATATGTCCAAATATAAACACTGGTAGAGGTTGGGGGAGATAGACCTTGACATTTGGAAGTTGTAGTTGCTGGGATTTATAGTTCACCTACAATCAAAGAGCATTCTGAACTCCACCAACGATGGAAATGAACCAAACTTGGTACACAGAACTCCCATGAGCAACAGAAAACACTAGAAAGGTTTGGTGGACATTGATCTTGAGATTGGGAGTTGTAGTTCACCTAGATCCAGAGAGCGCTGTGGACTCAAACAATGATGGATCTGGACCAAACTTGGCACGGATACTCAATATGGCCAAATGTGAACCCTGGTGGATTTTGGGGGAAATAGACCTTGGCATTTGAGAGTTGTCGTTGCTGGGATTTATAGTTCACCTACAATCAGAGAGCATTCTGAACCCCACCGACGATAGAATTGGGCAACCAAGTTTCCAGGACTTAAAATATTTACCCAATACAAATCATACCTGAGTCATCATCCCATTATAACCCCATTAAGGGAGTCGTATCGATCCCATTACTGCCGTTCACCCGTGCCAACTCAACGCTTGGCAAGACAACCCAGGGAGAGCTTCGCCTTGGGGTTGACTTGAAGTTTCCGAGCTGCAGTTTCTTTGCTCCCAGGCAGAGAGAATTAAGAGTTCTCCGGTGCCAGGATGCCTTAATGGCTGTAGCTCAGTGTTCCTCAACCTTCCTAATGCCTTGACCCCTTAATACAGTTCCTCATGACCCCCAACCATAACACTATTTGGTGGGCACTGACCTTGAGTTTGGGAGTTGTAGTTCACCTACGTCCAGAGAGCACAAACAAAGATGGATCTGCACCAACCTCGACACAAATACTCAATATGCCCAAATGTGGACACTGCTGGAGTTTGGGGGAAAATAGACCTTGACATTTGGGAATTGTAGTTGCTGGGATTTATAGTTCACCTATAATCAAAGATTATTCCGAACCCCACCAACGATAGGATTGAACCCAATTTGGCACACAGAACTTCCATGAGCAACAGAAAACACTAGAAGGGTTTGGTAGGCATGGACCTTGAGTTTGGGAGTTGTAGTTCACCTACGTCCAGAGAGCACAAACAAAGATGGATCTGCACCAAACTCGACACACATACTCAATATGCCCAAATGTGGACACTGGTGGAGTTTGGGGAAAACAGACCTTGACATTTGGGAATTGTAGTTGCTGGGATTTATAGTTCACCTATAATCAAAGATTATTCCGAACCCCACTAACGATAGAATCGAACCCAATTTGGCACACAGAACTTCCATGACCAACAGAAAACACTAGAAGGGTTTGGTAGGCATGGACCTTGAGTTTGGGAGTTGTAGTTCACCTCCATCCAGAGAGCACTGTGGACTCAGACAATGATGGATCTGGACCAACCTCGACACAAATACTCAATATGCCCAAATGTGGACACTGCTGGAGTTTGGGGGAAAATAGACCTTGACATTGGGGAATTGTAGTTGCTGGGATTTATAGTTCACCTATAATCAAAGATTATTCCAAACCCCACCAACGATAGAGTTGAACCCAATTTGGCACACAGAACTTCCATGACCAACAGAAAACACTAGAAGGGTTTGGTGGGCATGGACCTTGAGTTTGGGAGTTGTAGTTCACCTACATCCAGAGAGCACAAACAAAGATGGATCTGCACCAAACTCGACACACATACTCAATATGCCCAAATGTGGACACTGGTGGAGTTTGGGGAAAACAGACCTTGACATTTGGGAATTGTAGTTGCTGGGATTTATAGTTCACCTATAATCAAAGATTATTCCGAACCCCACTAACGATAGAATTGAACCCAATTTGGCACACAGAACTTCCATGACCAACAGAAAACACTAGAAGGGTTTGGTAGGCATGGATCTTGAGTTTGGGAGTTGTAGTTCACCTCCATCCAGAGAGCACTGTGGACTCAGACAATGATGGATCTGGACCAAACTCGACACACATACTCAATATGCCCAAATGTGGACACTGTTGGAGTTTGGGGGAAAATAGACCTTGACATTGGGGAATTGTAGTTGCTGGGATTTATAGTTCACCTATAATCAAAGATTATTCCGAACCCCACCAACGATAGAGTTGAACCCAATTTGGCACACAGAACTTCCATGACCAACAGAAAACACTAGAAGGGTTTGGTGGGCATGGACCTTGAG
Organism: Anolis apletophallus; assembly: GCA_030556195.1. Classification (NCBI taxonomy): domain Eukaryota; kingdom Metazoa; phylum Chordata; class Lepidosauria; order Squamata; family Anolidae; genus Anolis; species Anolis apletophallus. Next base: position 6,950 of record JARBWK010001622.1, on the reverse strand, counting down.
TTTGGGAGTTGTAGTTCACCTACATCCAAAGAGCACAAACAAAGATGGATCTGCACCAACCTCGACACAAATACTCAATATGCCCAAATGTGGACACTGCTGGAGTTTGGGAAGAAAAGGGTTTGGTGGGCATTGTCCCTGCGTTTGGGAGTTGTAGTTCACCTACATCCAGAGAGCACTGTGGACTCAGACAATGATGGATCTGGACCAAACTCGGCACAAATACTCAATATGTCAAAATGTGGACACTGGTGGAGTTTGGGGAAAACAGACCTTGACATTTGGGAGTTGTAGTGCACCTACGTACATCCAGAGAGCACAAACAAAGATGGATCTTCATCAAACTCGGCACAAATACTCAATATGCCCAAATGTGGGCACTGGTGGAGTTTGGGGAAAACAGACCTTGACATTTGGGAGTTGTAGTTGCTGGGATTTATAGTTCACCTACAATCAAAGTTCATTCTGAACTCCACCAATGATGGAATTGAACCAAACTTGGCACACAGAACTCCCATGACGTAACAGAAAATACTGGAAGGTTTCAGTGGGCATTGACTTTGAGTTTGGGAATTGTAGTTCACTGGCTGTTAGGAATTTTGGAAGTCCAAAACACCCAGGGGGGGGGGAGCAAAGTTTGCCCAGGTCAAGGGAAGTCATATAGGATACGAATGAGTGACATGCGGCTATGTCAAAGGGATCGAGAAGTCTTAGTAGACCACAAGGGGAACCTCAATCCATGTTGTGATGTGGCAACCAATGAGGCAGGTATGCACAGATTGAGAATAATAATAAAAAATTATTATTAATAATAATAATTAATAAAGATTATTATTAATAATTAATGATTAATAATAATAATAATAATAAATGATTATTAGTAATAATTAGTAATAATTAATAATAATTATTAATTATTATTAATAATAATTTATTATTATTATCATCATCATCACAGAATCACAGAATGATAGACTTGGGAAAGACCTACTGTTCTCAGCTTTCTTTTCTCCAAGCTAAACATACCTACAGTAGGTTGCTGTGAGCTGCCATGTTCTAGAAGCATTCTCTCCTGACGTTTCTCCCACATGTACGGCAGGCATCCTCAGAGGTTGTGAGGTCTGTTGGAAACTAGGCAAGTGGGGTTTATATATATCCATGTGGGAGAAAGAACCCTTGTCTGTCCGAGGCAAGTGCGAATGTTGCCATTGGCCAGCTTGATTAGCACTGAATGGCCTTGCAGATTCAAAGCCTGGCTGCTTCCTGCCTGGGGAATCCTCATCTATCTATCTATCTATCTATCTCTGTGGAACGATGTTCTGGGTGGGAGAAAGGACTCTTGTCTGTTGGAGGCAAGTGTGAATGTTGCCATTGGCCAGCTTGATTAGCACTGAATGGCCTTGCAGATTCAAAGCCTGGCTGCTTCCTGCCTGGGGAATCCGCTATCTCTCTATCTCTGTGGAATGATGTCCTGGGTGGGAGAAAGGACATTTGTCTGTTGGAGGCCAAGGGTGAATGTTGCCATTGGCCAGCTTGATTAGCACTGAATGGCCTTGCAGATTCAAAGCCTGGCTGCTTCCTGCCTGGGGAATCCTCTATCTCTCTATCTCTGTGGAATGATGTCCCGGGTGGGAGAAAGAACTCTTGTCTGTTGGAGGCAAGTGTGAACATTGCCATTGTTCAGCTTGATTAGCACTGAATGGCCTTGAAGATTCAAAGCCTGGCTGCTTCCTGCCTGGGGAATCCTCTATCCCTCTATCTCTGTGGAATGATGTCCTGGGTGGGAGAAAGGACATTTGTCTGTTGGAGGCCAAGGGTGAATGTTGCCATTGGCCAGCTTGATTAGCACTGAATGGCCTTGCAGATTCAAAGCCTGGCTGCTTCCTGCCTGGGGAATCCTCTATCTCTCTATCTCTGTGGAATGATGTCCTGGGTGGGAGAAAGGACATT
>JARBWK010001621.1:0-18124 GCA_030556195.1 Anolis apletophallus | reverse complement strand
GGAGGGGTTTATGAACCGAAATGGCGGGGGGGTTCCCCATGTCCCTTTTTTCCCCCAATTTAAATATGGTGAAACAAACTCTAAATATTATTTATTTATTTCCATCATTTCTACCCCGCTTCTTCTCAACCCCCGAGGGGGGACTCAGAGCGGCCTAACAATTAAAATACATTAAAAATACAATTAACATTAAAATGCATTGTGTACATTCACAACAGTTAAAACAGTATTCCATCCATAACCATTAGGTCTTGTCCACCAGACTGCCATCTCAATCCAATCAAAGTGCCGTATCGTGCTAAAGTGCAAACGCTTGGTCCCATAACCAGGATTTCACTTTTTTCTGAATGCCAGGAGGGATGAAGCTGATCGAATATCAATAGGGGAGTGCGTTCCACAGACGGGAGCCACCACCGAGAAGGCCCTATCCCTCGTCCCCACCAACCGCATTTGAGATGTAGGCGGGAGCGAGAGCAGGGCCTCCCCGGATGATCTTAAGGTACAGGATGGGACGTAGCGGTCGGTGCGTTCGGACAAGTAAGCTGGGCCAGAACCGTATAGAGCTTTAAAGGTCAAAACCAGCATTTTGAATTGAGCTCGAATGGACAGGAAGCCAGTGGAGCTGACACAACAGGGGGTGGTATGCTCCCTGTATGTAGCTCCTTAGTAGTCTGGCTGCTGCCCGTTGGACTAATTGCAGTTTCTGAACTGTCTTCAAAGGCAGCCCCACGTAGAGTGCGTTGCAGTAATCTATTCGGGATGTGACCAGAGCGTGGACCACCGTAGCCAGATCAGACTTCCCAAGGTACGGGCGCAGCTGGCGCACGAGTCTTAACTGTGCAAAAGCTCCCCTGGCCATCGCTGAAACCTGGGGTTCCAGGTTCAGCGATGAGTCCAGGATCACTCCCAAGCTGCGAACCTGTGTCTTCAGGGGGAGGGTGACCCCATCCAACACAGGCTGTAACCCTGTGCCCTGTTCGGCCTTTCGACTGACCAGGAGGACCTCTGTCTTGTCTGGATTCAGTTTCAATTTGCTAGCCCTCATCCAGTCCGACACAGCAGCCAAGCACTAAAGAAGTCTATAATTATTTTTTTTAAATGAATTATTTCGGTACTTTTTTTGTTTTTTGCAGAACCCCTACAATGTTTTTTTTAATAAGTTTTATTTGAAAATACATACACAACATAACAAAAGTCACACGAGATAAAACCACAAAGTATATACATTTGTAGGAATAAAGGGAGGGAAAAGCGAACAATAAAGAAAGAAAGAGGCTGGGAAAGCCCCAAAAAGCATTAGGAAAGGAAGAGGGGTATGTAGAGGGAAGGGACGGGGAGGGGGGTACACAAGAGAGGTTGGGGGCAAAAGGGGGGAGAAAAGGTTTTGGGAGAGAAAAGAGAAAAAAGACCATCTGGTCTCCCATTCCAGATTAACAAGCATAAGATTGTACAATAACAGCTTAGTAGAGAAACAGAAAGGAGGATGTTGACTTCACATCTCTTATAATTGATAATAATAACTTAGGGATTTTCTCCTTGGTAGGAAAGACATTCTTGGTTTATAGTCTGTAGCCTTTCAAGTTTATGTTAGTTCTCTCCTTAACGAATTTCACGAAGGGCGTCCAGGTCTCTTCATAGTGATTATTAGAATTATATCTGAGCCAACAGGTGAGTTTGTCCATTTCTGCGATTTCAAGTACTTTCAAAATCCAGTCTTCTTCTTTTGGAGATTCGGAGGCTTTCCACACTTTGGCATAAATGATTCTGGCTGCAATAATAAGATATGTAAGCAATTTATCATTTGCTTTACTTTTCATTCGTCCCGAAATGTTTAGTAAATAGAGTTCAGGTTTTTTTCCCCAGTCCTTCTGTAGAATAAGGCGAGCATTGTTATGGATCATGTTCCAAAAAGACTTAGCAATTTTACACGTCCACCATTGATGGTAGAAAGTCCCCGTTTCTTCTTGACATTTCCAGCATGTATCACAATTGTTTTTATTTATCTTGGCCAGTTGATGGGGCGTAATATACCATCTATACATCATCTTGTATATATTTTCTTTTAGGCAATATGCATAATTATATTTCTGTTTTACCCTCCAGACATTTTCCCAGTCCTCTCTTGATATATTAAACCCCAAATTTGCGGCCCATTTTTTCATATAGTCCTTATTTGGTTCTTCCTCCTGAGCTACTTGTAAAAGAAAATTATATATTTTACTAACCACTTTCCTTTCTGTATTCAACCAGATTTTCTCTCCCAATGGAGGTTGTATCATCCAGCCTAGTTTTCTATCTTCTTCGTACCTTCTTTTAATTTGATTATACTGGAACCAATTCAAGTTCCATTTAACAAGTTCTTCTTGCCTTTTTAAAAAGAAAGTCTGCCCTTCTTTCTTTAATAGGTCTGCATAAGTTGGCCCGTTATCAACTTCGAATCTTTTTATCTGGAGAGCCTCCACAGGTGAGGTCCAAAGCGGTATCTTTGGATATACTATGTTTTTGCCTACCCCTACAATGTTTTTGCAGAATCCTGGCGTTCCAAAGATCACAGTTTGGGAAGCACTGGTTTACATCACTGTGACCACCATCAAAGGGAAGGAACTGCAGAGAAGCAGATTCCTGCCAGCATCGGCCACGGGAGGCAACCGTTTCATTGGCCTGAATGTCGGCCTTTTCCAGAGAATCAAAAGCTCAATGTGCTTTGTCCCATCTCTCAGTTTGAAATAAGCCATGCTGAGAGTCAATTGTGTAGAGCAGTTAAGAGTTCTGGGCTGGACATCCTCCTATAAACCCTAACTTTCATCCCAACCTCCTCAGGGCTGTTGTTAGCAATGCGTAAGGCCACTGACAAGGCCAAAATGAAGAAAGCCCCGGGCCCAGATGGATTTTCTGCCTTGTTCTACAAGCTGAACAAAGATGAATTAGGTTCATTATTGCTTTCAATAATGAATCAAGTGCTCCAGAAAGGGAAGACTCCAGACTACTGGCTGTGATAGTCCTCATTCCTGAACAAGTCAGACATATGTATTTTACTGTATTTGTATACTCCTGCAGCATTATTATGTGATTTTATAAGCGCCCTGAGTCCCTTTTGGGAGAATTTGGCAGGACATAAATAAAAGTATTAATGTTCCTCCTCCTCTTCTTCTTTGGAACAAGTCAAGAATTTAGGACCAATTTTATTAGTAAATTGTGATTACAACTGATTTGCAGAAATATGATCACATAGACTGAAACAAATCTTAGCCAAAAAAATTCATGGAGACCAAGTGGACTTGAGAAATGACAGAGGAACAAGAGACCAAATTAAAAATATCCTCTAGATAAGGGAGGAAGGAGGGAGTTTCAGAAAAACATCTACTTTTGTTTAAGGCTTTATAGGTAATAACCTGCACTTTGTATCAGGACTGTAAACGTATTGCCACTGGGAACCCAAACAACGATGGATCTGGACCAAATTTGGCACAAACACCTGACACGCCAACATTTCAATACTGGTGGGTTTGGAGTGGGGGATTGATTTTGTCATTTGGGAGTTGTAGTTGCTGGGATTTATAGTTCACCTACCATCAAAGAGCCCTTGAACCCCACCAACAATGGAATTGAACCAAACTTGGCATACAGAACTCCCACGATAAACAGAAAATACTGGAAGGGGTAGGTGTGCACTGACGTTGAGTTTTGGAGTTGTAGTTAGACCACACCTGGAATACTGTGTCCTATTCTGGGCACCACAATTGAAGAGAGATACTGACAAGCCGGAACGTGTCCAGAGGATGGCGACTATTTTGTACAAATGTACGAAATAATAAATAAATCAGTTGTGGTTCTGGCTGATTCCAGGGTCTGTTCATAGAAATCCCTCACTTGGCAAACCTTGGTCAGGTTGTGGCCTGCTCACTCTCCTCAGGACGACACTAGTTTTGACTTACTGACTGTAACAGGCTTCGGCCTGCTCACTCTCCTCAGGATGACTCTAGCTTTGGCCCACTGACTCTAACAGGCTTCGGCGTGCACACTCTCCTCAGGACAACACTAGCTTTGGCCCACTGACTCTAACAGGCTTCGGCCTACTCGCTCTCCTCAGGATGACACTAGTGTTGGCCCACTGACTCTAACAGGCTTCGGCGTGCACACTCTCCTCAGGACAACACTAGCTTTGGCCCACTGACTCTAACAGGCTTCGGCCTACTCGCTCTCCTCAGGATGACACTAGCGTTGGCCCACTGACTCTAACAGGCTTCGGCGTGCACACTCTCCTCAGGACAACACTAGCTTTGGCCCACTGACTCTAACAGGCTTCGGCCTGCACACTCTCCTCAGGACGACACTAGCTTTGGCCCACTGACTCTAACAGGCTTCGGCCTACTCACTCTCCACAGGACGACACTAGCTTTAGCCCACTGACTCTAACAGGCATCGGCCTGTTCACTCTCCTCAGGACGATACTAGTTTTGACTCACTGACTGTAACAGGCTTCGGCCTGCACACTCTCCTCAGGACGATACTAGTTTTGACTCACTGACTGTAACAGGCTTCGGCGTGCACACTCTCCTCAGGATGACACTAGCTTTGGCCCACTGACTCTAACAGGCTTCGGCCTGCTCACTCTCCTCAGGACGACACTAGCTTTGGCCCACTGACTCTAACAGGCTTCGGCCTACTCACTCTCCACAGGACGACACTAGCTTTGGCCCACTGACTCTAACAGGCATCGGCCTATTCACTCTCCACAGGTCGACACTAGCTTTAGCCCACTGACTCTAATAGGCTTCGGCCTACTAAGTCTTTCAGTACTTGACTCACTTTTGTAATCAAAAATACCCAGTTAATAATTGATATTTCTAACAAAGACTCCATCACACAACCAAGGAGCACCTTCCACTGCCAAACAGCTCTTCCTAATATTTCAGTGGGGTCTCTTTTCTTGTAGTTAGAATCTGTCGCTCTGTGTCCCAGTCTGTGGGGCAGGAGAAAACAGCCTTCCTCCCTTATCTCTGTGACATCCTTTCAAATGTTGAAATTTGACTAATATATCACCTCTCAAACTTCTCTTCTCCAAGCTAAACAAGCCCAGCTCCCGAACCTGATCCTCACAGCGTTTGGCTTCCAAACTTTTGACCAACCTAAAGGATCGCCTGGTTCCATACAACCCCCCGAGATCACTAAGATTAGAGGATCAGAACCTCCTAGACACCTCCAGTTTGAAATCCTTCTGCCTGACAACAACTCGGTGAAGGGCCTTTTCCATCATTGCCCCGGTACTATGGAACACTCAGCCGCCCGAGACTTGGACATCTTCCGCAGAGCATGCAAGACAGATTTATTCAGGCAGGCCTTTTAACCTCTTTGTTTTATCAGGTATTGTTTTATATGAAACTCTTCTGTAAACTGCCCCGAGCCTCCGGGAGTGGCGGTGTAGAAATCGAAGAAATAAATAAACTGCCTTTTTCAGAGGGAACTGGAATGAGAAAAGAAAGGGGGAAGCAAACCCAGTGTCTGGGACCTTTACCAGCTAGGCCTCAACTGCCACATTTCGTTGCAGGCGCCTAGAGTTTCCTCCAGATTACAACCAACGTTCAAATCCACGAGTGGCTTCCAAAGCATTTTTAGACTCAAATTATCATGAGAGAACAATATTATTAAGGACTCCTTGGTCCGCTTCTGTACATTGTCAGGACCTTTGACGGCCTTTGATGATACCATGCTCAACAGCAGTAGGTGTGAAAAAGGTCTTGGAGTCCTTATGGACAAGAAAGTAAACATGAGCCAACAATGTGATGTGGTGGCAAAAAAAGCCAACAGTTTTGTCCTTCATCAACAGGAGTCTAGTGTCAGGATCCAGGGAAGCCATGCCACCCATACTCTGTTCTGCCTTGGTCAGGCCACACCTGGATCCTGGATTGTGTGTCCAATTCTGGGCACCACAATTGGAGAGAGATATTGACAAGCTGGAATGTGTCCAGAGGACGATGACTAAAATGATCAAGGGTCTGGAGAACAAGCCCAATGAGGAGCGGCTTAAAGAGCTGGGAATGTTTAGCCTGCAGAAGAGAAGGCTGAGAGGAGAAATGATGAGGGTCATGTATAAACATGTGAGGGGAAGTCACAGGGAGGAGGGAGCAAGCTTGTTTTCTGCTGCCCTGGAGAATAGGAGGCAGAGCAATGGCTTCAAACTACAGGAAAGGAGATTCTACCTGAACATGAGTATGAACTTCCTGACTGGGAGAGCTGTTCAGCAGTGGAACTCTCTGTCCCAGAGTGTGGTGGAGGCTCCTTCCTTGGAGGCTTTTAAACAAGAGCCTGGATGGCCATCTGCCGGGGGTGCTTTGAATGGATTTTCCTGCTTCTTGGCAGAATGGGGTTGGACTGGATGGCCCACGAGGTCTCTTCTAACTGATTCTATACATCCAGAGAACGCCATGAACCCAAACAAAGATGGGTGTGGACCAAGTTTGGCACAAACACCCGATACGCTGTAATTAGAAGGAGATTCCACCTGAACATGAGGAAGAACTTCCTGACTGTGAGAGCTGTTCAGCAGTGGAACTCTCTGCCCCGGAGTGTGGTGGAGGCTCCTTCCTTGGAGGCTTTTAAACAAGAGGCTGGCTGGCCATCTGTTGGGGTGCTTTGAATGGATTTTCCTGCTTTTTGGCAGAATGGAGTTGGACTGGATGGCCCACGAGGTCTCTTCTAACTGATTCTACATCCAGAGAACGCCATGAACCCCAACAAAGATGGGTGTGGACCAAGTTTGGAACAAACACCCGATACGCTGTAATTAGAAGGAGATTCCACCTGAACATGAGGAAGAACTTCCTGACTGTGAGAGCTGTTCAGCAGTGGAACTCTCTGCCCCGGAGTATGGTGGAGGCTCCTTCCTTGGATGCTTTTAAACAGAGGCGGGATGGCCATCTGTTGGGGTGCTTTGAATGGATTTTCCTGCTTCTTGGCAGAATGGGGTTGGACTGGATGGCCCACGAGGTCTCTTCCAAGTCTAGGATGCTAACTAACTAACTAACTAACTAATTTTATTATTTATGAGTTGCCCTCCACAATTGTGCTCCAGGCGACTTACACAGTTAGACATCTACAATACTAAAATATTAAAATATTAAAATGTTAAAATATGGGAATAAACAGGTTCCAGGTCACTGATTGTCACTTATGCATATGCTCTTCTAAATAGCCATGTCTTAAGTGCTGCCAGAAATGAAGGCAGGTCGAAGATGGCTCTTTGGTCTGGCGGCAGAGAGTTCCACAGGACAGGGGCCACAACGGAAAAAGATCTCTGTCTCGTGGACTCCAAATGAGCCTCTCTCAGACCCGGGACACAGAGAAGGTTCTCGTAGGCTGGCCGTGGTGCTCTCGGATGGATAGATGGTATCAGACGGTCTTTTAGGTATGTAGGACCCTGGCCCCGCAAGGCCTTAAGTGTCAGGGTCAGGGCCTTATAAAGGACTCTGTACTCGACCGGCAGCCAGTGTAAATGCTGTAAGGATGGCGTTATGTGACACCTCATAGGTGTTTTCGTGAGGAGCCTGGCGGCAGCATTCCATACAATCTGGAGCTTGTGAGTTACTGACCGAGGTAGACCCACGTATAAAGCGTTGCAATAGTCCAGCCTTAATGTAACCGTGGCATGAATCACCATGGCCAGCGCCTCCGTTGGTAGATAGGGCGCCAGTTGCCTCGCTTGACGTAGGTGGAAGAAGGCCCTTTTGCTCGTGGAGGCGATCTGGGCCTCCATCGTCATTTTAGAGTCCAGGATGACACCAAGGCTCTTCACAGTGGAAGATGGAGTCAGCGGTTCCCCTTCGAAGGGTGGCAGTGGATTGACTAGTTCTGATGGGCGGCCTGGCCATAGAATTTCAGTCTTTGCTGGATTTACCTTCAGTTTGTGGGCCCGCAGCCATCTCATCACTGCTCCCAGGCACTGGGCAAAGTTGTCAGGCACCGAGGTTGCTCCAGGTTCCAACTTTAGGAGGAGCTGAGTGTCGTCGGCATACTGGTAAAGCTACGGACTACGCTATGAATACTGGTGGGGTTCAGGGGGAAATTTTTCATTTTGTCATTTGGGAGTTGTGGCTGCTGGGATTTATAGTTCACCTACAACCAAAGAGCACTCCGAGCCCAGCCCACGAGGGATCTGCACCAATTTTGGCACACAGACCCAACATGGCCAACTTTGAATACTATCAGAGTTTGGGGGTGATTGACCAAAGATTTTGGGAGTTCTAGTTCACCCACATCCTTATGGGAGCACGAATTGAAAGAAGAAAAGGAAAGACTGCCTCCCCATCCCCCCATCCCCCATAAATAGTATTACAAATTACCTAAACTGCTCCTACTGCTGCCGGGCCACTCTTGAGCCGCTCTCTCTCGCTCACGCATGCGCGAACACTGCCACACGCTGAGCCAGCCTGTTCTCCTCTCCGCCTATTGGAGCCTCGGGAACAGCCCTCCCATTGGCTAAGAGGCCAGCCAATCACAGCGCGGGAGGGCTTTTCCAAAAAGGGGCATGGCCACCTCTTTCAGCCACTTTGATTGATTCCAAGCTAAGAAGCCCCTGCAGCAGCCCAGCATCAAGGCCAGGGTGTCGCCAGTTCTTGGGGAAATTCCCTGAACTCTAGTTGTGGACTTCAGCTCCCAGAATCCCTGATCATAGAGTCAAGCAGCAGAGGCTTCTGGGAGTAGAAGTCCAAGGCACCCTTGTTCTCCCTGAGCAGCCTCCTACCTAGCATCACTCTTGGCCTCGTCCCCGCCCCTTCTGGCCATAGGAAAACCTTCCCAGAGAGGCGCCCAAAAGAGGTGGTGTGGGACCTGGAAGGGCTTGGAAGGTGGAGCTGAGACAGAGGGAAGGAGCAGGGAGGATGTGTCTTTCTCACCCTGGAGCATCTGGGCAGTTATTATTATGAACTGCCAGGCATTGCTTTGGCTCAGTCTGTGTATATGTGTTTTGTGTGTATATATATCTTTGTGTGTATATATTTGTGTATTTCTGTGTTTATATGTGTATACTAGCTCAGTGTTTTTCAACCTTTTTGGAGCCGCGGCACATTTTTTACATTTGCAAAATCCTGGGGCACACCACCAACCAAAAAAAACACAAAATGACACTCTAACACAGTAATACATATAGTTAATATCTTTTAAATGTATTTATACACTCAGTGTGAAACCTGGGCCTGTTTCGATGAACACAAAATATATAGTTATATAGTATATTATTATTATTATATTGCATTACATTACATTATCAATATTATATGTATACACAATATACATATATTACTATAATATCAAATACAAATACTATGTCATTGTCACAGTACAAACAATTACATACCACATTGTATTATAACAATTATATCCGCAATATTAGTTGAAGTCCAAAACACCTAGAGGAAGGCCCAAGTTTGGCCATATCTAGTCTAAACCTTCCACGCCCTTAATAAAGATGCTGCCTGCCTTAATGTATAGCCAGAGTCTCCATGCCCATCTGTCGGGAGGGCTTGGGTGGTGCCTTCCTGCTTGGCTGAAGGGGGTCAGGCTGGATGGCCTTTGAGGGACCCATATTTTCCCCCAAGTTTTCCCTTCCCTCCCTTCCCCCCATTAGCTGGCTGACTCCCTGCCTGCCTACCTGCCCCCGACTGCTTGCCTGCCTGCCTGCCTGCCTGACTTCAGCGCTCGGGCTCCGCTGCTCTCTGACTCACACCTCGCATAGCGCTAACAGGGCTGGGCTGGACCAGAAGTGCTCCCCGCCGGAGTGGAATGGAAGGGAATGGGCCCAAACAGGTCTGCCCTACTGCGCGGCCTTCCGGAAACAGGCACCTGCGCGCTGAGGTTCCGGAGACAAGAGTAGCAAACTTTATACATGACATCAGATAGATAAGAATCTAATTTCCCACGGCACACCTGATGATCTCTCACGGCACACTGGTTGGGAATCACTGTACTAGCTGTACCCGGCATGCATTGCTGTGCCCTATTTAGGAGATGCGAGAAAGTCTGAGTATGTAAGGGTTGGAATTGATGTTACTTATGGTCTTGGTGGGGTCATGGCTGTGTCGTTGTGGGTTGTTCTGGTGGGTGGGATGTTGAAGTCCTGTGGAGTTGTCGGTGTGTGGTGTTGCTGGCGTTCTGCAGAGCTTGTGGATATACAATGTTTTTGTCTTTCCGTCTGCTGTGTTGATGTAGAGGTTCTGTGGTTTCCCAACTCTGGAGCACGCTACGTAGAGTTGTCCGTGGGAGAAGCATTCTGTGTCAAGGTCTATGCCACAGATTTGTAGTGTTTGTCCTTGAGCCTTGTTTATGGTGATGGCAAAAGCTAGTGTAGTGCAGTGTCTTTCTGTTCTGGCGTTTGTTCTGCCCTTTTTTGTTTGATGTATGTAGCATTGCGAGTGTGTCGTCCGATGCTGTTCTTTTTAGGAGAGCATGGCTTGTCTTTTGGGTCAGCTTATGCCTGTGTGGAAGGAAGGAATGGCATACAAATGGGTTGAGCAGTAGACGCAAGGTTGTGTTATGTGCGTATTGTGTGTAGGTATTACTTTTTTGATGAATTGTGGGTGGTAGTATGTTGTGTAATGCTTGTGTGGGTGGGGTGTTTTGGGTGTTTGTGTGTGCTTGTAGAGTATCAGTGCAGTGTTGTGTTGTGGTTGGAGTATAGATGGAGTTGGTTTTTGTTTGTGGTGGTGGTAGGTGTTGTGTGTGCAGGGTCCCGTAAGGTTAGGGGGATGGGTTGTGATAGGAAGTTGTGTTGTGTGGGTAGTAATTGCTGGAGTATTGTGCCTGGGACGTGTGTGTATTTGGAGGTGTGTGTGGTGGTGAAGTGGTGTTTGTTGTGTATTTGGGGGGGTGTTGCAGGGTTTTTTTGTGGGTTTTGCAAGTTTGTGTTATTCTGGGGGGTATGTGTTTGTCAGTGGTGCCTGTGTCCCTGGTGCCCCATTTGTCTCCCTCCTAGATCTTGACAGTTTAACCCTCAAACACCAACTGACTAAACTCAAAGCACTCAGCATTCTATCCCTAGCCTTGGCTGGCTCTGCTCAGCGTTACTATGGTTACTCAGCCTCCCTGCATTTTGTGTGGCCAATGTTGGCCAATGGGTTTCGCTGGCTGCTGCAGAATGCTGGGAAATGTAGGTTTTTATTGTTGTTGTGGGGGCCTTCTAGGTTTTTTTGGGGGAAAGTTTCTTTGCTAAAAACCTTCCGTGCCGGAGGCCTATTTTTGTTGGCAAGTTTGGTGTCTCTGCCTTGGAAGGTTTCTCTGTCTCTGTCAGTCGTTCGATGACGGGTCCTCCCTTATATAATAGATATGTATATCCAACCAGTCCATACTTCAGATTGCCAATATCCGCTGGATAATGGAGAAAGGCTGGGAGTTTCAGAAAAACATCTATTTCTGCTTTATTGTCTAGTCAAAAGCTTTTGACTGTGTGGATCATAATAAATGGTGGCAAGTTCGTGGTGGGATGGGGATTCCCAATCACTTTGTCTGTCCCCTGAGGAATCTGTAGCAACAGTAAGAACTGACCATGGAACAACAGACTTGTTCAAGACTGGGAAAGGCGTACGGCAGGGTTGTATCCTCTCCCCCAGACTATTCAACTTGTACGCTAATTAGCGACAGACAATTGGCTAACATATAAACAAATACTAAAAAAGACAACAAACACAGGCTGAAGTATAAAAACAATGGATGAGCTGAGGCAAGTAAACTGCAAAATAACTTGGTTTCAACTCCACCAGATACATCAGGCATATAAAATAGATGAAAGACTTGGCTTCCAGGAAGAAAAAGATTTCTGGGACCAAGCCATGAAAGCACCAAAAAACCCCATAAGCTTAATATACAGACAACTGCTGACATGGGCGACAGAGGTAGAGCAGGTCAAGGAATGCCACACAAAATGGGCACAAGACTCAATACATATAGAAAAATGGGAGGAGGTATGGGGGGAAAAATTAAGATACACAGCAGCAACAGATATCCGGGAGAATTGGCTGAAGTTACAATATAGATGGCACCTATGCCCAGATAAGCTGGCCAAGTTCAATAAAAACATTTCCAGCAAGTGCCGGAAATGTTACAAGGAACTTGGCACATTTTTACACCAATGGTGGACATGCAAAAAAGTTTTTAAAAATTCTGGAAGGGGATACACAAAGAAACGCAGAAAATAATCAAAGCAAAATATGAAATAGACCCACAAATTTACTTGCTAGGACTTTCGGTACCCGCAGTAAGCAGAAATCAAGATAGAATGCTCTTCCCTATTAAGCACGCGCCCGACTGACTCTGGCTAAAAATGGAAACAGAAGACCATCCCAAATCTAGAGGACTGGACCTGGAGAATCATGGACACCATCAAATGGACATTCTATCCCAGAAATTATATGAAAAAAAACGGACTGGCCTAGCTTTAAAGGAATACCATAGAACAAGGGAATCAATTCCTCATAAATCCAAATGATGTGTAAATATAAAATATCATAGCTACTGCAAAAAACTTAATCATTCTTAATGATGTATAATCCTATGTTATATTCAATTTTGCTCACAATGTAAGTTATCCTTGGGAACACTATTGGGAAGTCTTTTTGTGCCACCTTACCCCCCTCTTTCCTTACCCCCTCCTCCTTTCGCCTCCTACCCCCAAAACCTCCCCTCCTTCCCTTTGGCGGCTATAACAGGGCTGTCCAACTGAGCGTCAACTGGCCGTACATGGCCCCCCCAGCCTGTTGGACACGGCCCCCGCTATGCCCCCGGCCGCCATTTTTAAATTTTTGTAAAAAAATTAAAAAATATTTTTACAAAAATGGCGGCTGGGGGAGAGGGAGAAGGCGGGGCAGGGAGGAGGAAGTGAGCCAGCTCCTCCTCCCTGCCGCCCTCTCTGTCCCTCTCTCCATGCCGCCGCTGCGAGATCGCAGCAGCGGGGAGAGAGGAGGAGAGGAGGAGGCAGGGCAGGGAGAAAGAGGGAGCCAGCTCCTCCTCCTGCACGCCCTCTTCTTCCCTCTCGCCGGCGCCCGATGCAAACCGGTTTGCATCGTCGCAGGTGAGAAGAGGACAGGCAGGCGGTGCAGGGAGGAGGAGCCAGGGAGGCGTGCCCAAAGGGAGGAAGGCAGCGCTTGCCTTCCTCCTCTTTTGGCACGGCTTCTCCGTTCTGTCTCTCCCACCGGCGCCCTGATCAGTGCGCCGGTGGGAGGCAGAAGAGGGAGGAGGCGTGCCTAAAGAGAAGGAAGGCAGCGCTTGCCTTCCTCCTCTTTAGGCACGGCTTCTCGTTCTGTCTCTCCCACCGCCCCTGATCAGTGCGCCGGTGGGAGGGAGAGCAGAACTGGGGGAGGGCGTGCCTAAAGAGAAGGAAGGCAAGCGCTTGCCTTCCTCCTCTTTTGCACGGCTCTCCGTTCTCTCTCCCACAGCGCCCTGATCAGTGCGCCCGGTGGGAGAAAAGAGCTGAGGAGGGTGCCTAAGAGAAGGAAGGCAGCGCTTGCCTTCCTCCTCTTTGAGGCACGGCTTCTCCGTTCTGTCTCTCCCACCGGCGCCCTGATCAGTGCGCCGTGGGAGCACAGAGGCTGAGGAGAGGCGTGCCTAAAGAGAAGGAAGGCAAGCGCTTGCCTTCCTCCTCTTTGAGCACGACTCTCCGTTCTGTCTCTCCACCGGCGCCCTGATCAGTGCGCCGGTGGGAGAAACGCAAGGCTGAGGGAGGCGTGCCTAAAGAGAAGGAAGGCAAGCGCTTGCCTTCCTCCTCTTTAGGCACGGCTCCGTTCTGTCTCTCCACCGGCGCCCTGATCAGTGCGCCGGTGGGAGAGGCAGAACTGGGGGAGGCGTGCCTAAAGAAGGAAGGCAAGCGCTTGCCTTCCTCCTCTTTAGGCACGGCTTCTCCGTTCTGTCTCTCTCCCACCGGCGCCCTGATCAGTGCGCCGGTGGGAGAGGCAGAACAGGGCGTGCCTAAAGAGAGGAAGGCAAGCGCTTGCCTTCCTCCTCTTTAGGCACGGCTTCTCCGTTCTGTCTCTCCCACCGCGCCCTGATCAGTGCGCCGGTGGGAGAGGCAAAAAGGCTGAGAGGCGTGCCTAAAGAGAGGAAGGCAGCGCTTGCCTTCCTCCTCTTTAGGCACGGCCTCTTTTCTGTCTCTCCCACCGGCGCCCTGATCAGTGCGCCGGTGGGGGAGGCAGAGAGGGAGGAGGCGTGCCTAAAGAGAAGGAAGGCAAGCGCTTGCCTTCCTCCTCTTTGAGCACGACCTCTCTCTGTCTCTCCACCGGCGCCCTGATCGGGCGCGGTGGGAGGCAGAGCAGAGGAGGAGGCTGGCGTGACACTAGGAGGGAGGGGGAGAAGCCATGGAGGGCTCCCTTGGCTTTGCCTTCCCTCCTAAAGGGTCACGCCAGCCTCAAGCAATTGCCGCTTCTGAGGCTGGCGTGACACTTTAGGAGGAGGGACTGGGGGCGGGGCTGGGGGGCGGGGTTGGGGCGAGGTGGAGTGCCCCCAGGTCTTCAGTGACTGGAAGTCCGGCCCTAGGTCCAGTAGAAGTTGGACAGCACTGGGCTATAACATCTGTCAATGCACAAAATCTAATAAAAACATATTCCAAAAAAACCTTGTACGCAGAACACATCATGCGATGTGCGGGGCTTGATGAATGCAAGGCTGGGGTTAACATTGCTGGAAGAAACATTAACAACCTTAGATATGCAGATGATACCACTTTGATGGCCGAAAGCGAAGAGGAGCTGAGGAGCCTTCTAACCAAAATGAAAGAAGAAATTGCAAAAGCTGGATTGCAGTTAAACATCACAAAAACCGAGAATATGGCAACATGAATGATTGATAACTGGCAAATAGAGGGAGAAAACGTGGAGGCAGTGACAGGCTTTATATTTCTAGGTGCAAAGATTAGTAAAGACGCAGACTGCAGCCAGGAAATCAGAAGTTTACTTCTTGGGAGGAGAGCAATGTCCAATCTCGATAAAATAGTGAAGAGTAGAGACATCACACTGGCAACGAAGATCCACATAGTTAAATCAATGGTATTCCCCATAGTAACCTATGGATGTGAGAGCTAGACCATAAGGAAGGCTGAGCGAAGGAGGAAGATGGACGCTTTTGAACTGTGGTGATCAAGGTGAGTGTCTTGGACCGTGAGAAGATCCGACCAGTCCATACTTCAGGAAATAAAGCCTGATTGGTCACTGCAGGGAAGGATATTAGAGGCGCAGCTGAAGTACTTTGGCCACAGAAGACAGGAAAGCTTAGAGAATCAATTATGCTGGGGAAAATGGAAGGAAAAAGGAAGAGGGGCCGACCAAGGGCAAGATGGATGAATGGTATCCTTGAAGGGACTGGCTTGACTCTGAAGGAGCTGGGGGTGGTGACGGCCGACAGGGAGCTCTGGCGTGGGATGGTCCATGAGGTCATGAAGAGTCGGTGATTATGCAACTGATGGACTGAATGAACAGCAACAATGTATATTGTGTATATGTACAGTATGTGCTTGTGTATATGTATAGATGTATAGATGTGTAGGTGCATATGTATGTGTGTATATGTGTATATTTGTCTGTGCTTGTATATATGCGTATGTATGTGTGCATGTGTCTATGTATATGAATGTATGTGCATATGTATATATGGTTTATTTTGGGAGGTGTTAAAGTCCATCCTGCTGGGGGATTGTTGTGTGTTTTTAGGGGTGATGGACACTCGTTGAACTATTAGCTGCATTGTGTCAAAATTTCATGTCAGTTCGCCCAGTGGTTTCTGAGTTATGTTAATCCCACAAACAAACATTATAGATTGTTGAAGGCTTTCATGGCCGGAATCACTGGGTTGTTGTAAGTTTTTCAGGCTGTATGGCCATGTTCCAGAAGCAATCTCTCCTGACGTTTTGCCCACATCTATGGCAGGCATCCTCAGAGGTTGTGAGGTCTGTGGGAAACTATGTTAAGTGGGGTTTATATATTTGTGGAATGTCCAGGATGTCAAGCCTTGAGGAGAGGTGGCGAAGAAATAAAATAATGATGATAATAATAATAATAATTCTTATTATTTGAAACACAACAAGATGAGTCCACTGCAAACAAGCTCGCTGGCTGTTGTACTGGAGCACACGTCAGACACGTCCCAAGTGTTTAGGGCAGTGTTTCTCAACTGCTGTGACGCGGCACACTAGTGTGCCGTGACGGACCTTGCTGAAGCCGCACGGAGGAGTCCCGCCCACTGAAGCCCGTCCACTGCTCATGCTCCTTTTCTGTGGGATACGAGAAGCCGGGGGTAGGGGGCAGGGCATGGCACAGCCTGGCTCTGCCCCCTCCCCCGGCTTCGGCACTCCCAGCATTACTGTGTTAGAGTGTCATTTTGTGTCATTTTGGTTGGTGGTGTGCCCCTGGAATTTTTAATGTTAAAAGTGTGCCGCGGCTCAAAAAAGGTTGGGAAACACTGGTCTAGGGCTATAGGATGGATCAGCGAATAATGTGTGCAGATCCCAGTAAGGTGGCCTTTTGCAGCTGGTAGATGGTAATTTTGTCAGTGCCGATTGTGTTTAAGTGCAGGCCAAGGTCTTGAGGCACTGCACCCAGTGTGCCGATCACCACTGGGACCACTTTGACCGGCTTGTGCCAGAGTCTTTGCAGTTCGATCTTGAAATCCTCATATCGTGTCAGCTTTTCCAGTTGTTTCTCTTTGATCCTGCTGTCTTGAGGTCAGGAGTATTGTGCTCCAATACTTTGTGTGTCTGAATTTGGAAGTCCCTGAGTAGTTTGATGTATCATTATTATTATTTTATCGACACAAAACACAGTATTTCACAGCAAATGAGATAGGTATGCTGGATTTCATATCACAAAATCACAAGTCGAACATTTCCCAAACACCCAGGACTTTGTGATGTATTATTTTTATCATAATCATCACCATCGTCATTATTATTGAGGTGCTGTGAGTTTTCCGGGCTGTATGGCCATGTTCCAGAAGCGTTCTCTCCTGACATTCCACCCACATCTATGGCAGGCATCCTCAGAGGTTGTGAGGTCTGTTGGAAACTAGGCAAATGAGGTTTATATATCTGTGGAATAATGTCCAGGGTGGGAGAAAGAACTCTTGTAGCAAGTGTGAACTTCGCAATTGGCCACCTTGATTAGCATTGAATGGCCTTACATGTTCAAAGACTGTCTGATTCCTGCCTGGGGGAATCCTTTGTTTGGAGGTGTTAGCTAGCCCTGATTGTTTCATGTCAGGAATAGCCCTATTTTTGGGTGTTGCTCTTTATTTACTGTTCTGATTTTAGAGTTTTTATAATACTGGTAGCCAGGTTGTGTTCATTTTCATAGTTTCCTTGCGTTCTCCAATAATATGCTGTGTCCAGGTTAGTTAATCAGGTGCTCTGCTATGGCTGACTTCTCAGGTTGAAGTTAGTCTGCCATGCCTTTCATGTTCCTTGATTTATGTCTGGGCAACGCTGCTGCGGGTGGTGGTCCTTGTGTAGACTTGTCCCAAGCTGCATGGTATATGGTAGACTCCTGCAGAGCTGAGAGGATCCTCTTGTCCTTTGCTGAACGTAGCATTTGTTGGATTTTCTTAGTGGGTCTGCAGATAGTTTGTAGGTTGTGTTTCTTCACCAGCTTCCCAATGCGGTCAGTGGTTCCCTTGATGTATGGCAAGAACACTTTTCCTCTTTGCCTTGACTCTTATGCCTCGTTCTCGGTCTTGCAGCTCTTCTGATGTCTGTGGTGGAGTCTGCATTGTCCTGTAGAGCCCAGTTGAGGTGGTTCAGTTCACCTAGTTTCCAACAGACCGCACAACCTCTGAGGATGCCTGCAGGGGCGGTCTAAGGTAATTTTTAATGGTCCCACCCAGGGGCGTTGCAGAGGGCAGGGCAGCGCGCTTTCCTTGCCCTCTGCAACGCCCATGGAGGGCAGGGCAGCCAGCAGCGGAACCAGGAAGAGCGCCTCCTGGTTCCCCTGCCAGCCCCCACCCAGGGGCATTGCAGAGGGCAGGGCAGCGCTTTCCCTTGCCCTCTGCAGCGCCCATGGGAGGGCCAGCAGCGGGAACCAGGAAGAGCGCCTCCTGGTTCCCCTGCCAGCCCCCACCCAGGGGCGTTGCAGAGGGCAGGGCAGCGCTTTCCCTTGCCCTC
>JARBWK010001620.1:0-18125 GCA_030556195.1 Anolis apletophallus | reverse complement strand
CTGTGAAGTAGGATGAAAAAAAAGGTTTATTTTCTGGCACCAGCTGGTGGTATTTGCCAGCAGAACACAGCTGCAGGTAGGGGCAAAGGACCCGATACATTTTCATACAAAGGCATTTATACTCGTAATGGAGTCCATCTAGTTAAACCCACCCCTTCTTCATGGTTTAAAACAATCATAATTGGCTGGTGATTACTGTTGTTACATGGCATTTCATTAATCAATAAACATTACTCAAATCATTTAACATTTCTCTGTCATCACTAAAAATGAGAACAATAGCCATCTATAAAGTATTCCTTCCCAGTGCTAGCTATCAATATTGAGCCTCTCTCTTTTTTACTTGCAACATTGGTTCCGGGCTTCCTGCCAGCAGAGAAGGTCGAACTCTTTTGCCATGCGCACTGGTGTTTTCTATTTGCATTAAGAATCATTTAACTTTCATAGCTCAAACTGCACTGTTTCCCACTCATCTAGCCTAAATGGTTCCTAATTGGGCACAGAGTGGATTAAATGCATTTAATCAGGGTGTTATCTTTCCATAACATGTGCCTGTTTGATTCTAGACACCAAACTCCTCTTTTTCAGAGTTGACAACGCAAGTAGCATCACTCTCTGACTGTACTTTTTATGCTCGGAAAAGTACCAAACCTGCTTCAACATCATCATTAAAACTAGTACATATAGCATTAGTTAAAACCATAGAAACAAATCGCAGTGTCAACTGCCACAACGCCATTCCAGTCAATGCCCACCTAGGTGCCAGTCACGCTGCTGCCCAAAGGCCTGGTCCCAGAACCATGATTTTAATCTTTTCTCAAAGCCAGGAGGATGGGGTCGATCTTATCTCTCGTTTGGGAGTGTGTTCCATAGGCGGGAGCCACAGCCAAGAAGGCTGTCTCGTCCCCACCAAACGCCGTTTGCGACGGGTGGGAGCGAGAAGCAGGGCCTCCCAGATGATCTTAGGCTGCAAGAGAGACATAGAGGCAGATGCATTTGGACAAGTAGCTGGGCCAGAACCGTATAGAGCTTTATAGGTCATACACCAGCACTTTAAATTGGGCTCGGAGATGGACTGGCTGTCAGTGAAAGCTGACACAATAACGGGGGGCAGTAGTCTGGTTAAGCTGCCGTTGAACCAGCTGTAATTTCTGGAGTCTTCAAAGGCAGCCCCATGTAGAGCTTTGCAGTAATCTATTTGGGACGTAATTAGAGCGTGGGCTGACCGTAGCAGATCAGACTTCCCAAGGTATAAGCCAGGTTACCCGCAAGGTCACACATTCAAATCAGGGAGCAGCGTGAGCTCCCACTGTCAGCCCCAGCTTCTGTCAACCTAGCAGTTCAAAAACATGCAAATGAGTAGATCAATAGGTACCGCTCCGGCAGGAAAGGTAACTGCACTCCATGCAGTCATGCTGGCCACATGACCTTGAGGTATCTACTACGGTTAGCAACGCTCTTCGGCGTAGAAATGGAGATTAGCATCACCCCAAAGTGGGAGATGACTGGACTTAATGTCAAGGGAAAACCTTTTACCTTACTTAAACCTGAAAAATGCCTCCTAGAAGGGAAGAAGCATGTAATAAAGAGATCTAGTAATGCTAACAAGATCTCTTTGCATTTTGATATTCTAGACAAATACAACCATGATTTTCTTAATTTATTTTTATTTAATCAAATTTTATAGTCAATCTGCATGGGGATGGAGGGGAATACGTGGAACATGGCATCCCACTTCATAGGTCCCCGGTCTTTCACTCGGGCCTAGGCAGAGGCTCTCCCTGCAAGTTGGCATCCGGAGAAGGAAGCGAGCGATATTCTTAATTTAATTACAGTCCCTGAAGGGGACTCTGGGATCACAATGCACACATACACGGAAAACATTCAGTGCCGTTTTTGGACGTACAAGACAGACAGGCAGAGGTATTTTGACGATTTCCAACTTTGGCGCCTGGAGGTTATGCTCAATTCTAGCCACAGGGGGGTGCTGTCGCTTCATCCAGTATGACGCCGAGCCCTTTTGATCGTATTATTTCCTCCTTGTTCACCAGCATTTTATACCTCTTCAATTTAAGCTGTTTCGAACTGCTTAGGTGGACAGTAAGCTAGGCTTAACAGTCGGGTGCTCAATCCGACTCAGGTTTCGAATTTGCCGCCTTATGGTTGGCAGTGATCTATTGCTGCTGACAATAAACTAGCTGTTCTACAGCCTGGCCTTTGAGTGTTGCTGCCAAGGAAGAAGGGCAGTGGGAATCTTTCCATGCAAAGTATGTACACCTTTGAATTGTTTGGGAATAGATCACACAAAAATATATTACTGTAGTAATTTAATTTAGGCACCATCAACACTGCCACATCAAATCCAGATTATCTGCTTCGAACCGGATTATATATGGCAGTGTAGACTCCTATAATCCAGTTCAAAGCAGATAATCTGGACATGGGTGAATTCACAGGCAGAGGTTTAGGTACTCCCACTTGCTAATCTCTCATTTTCCTCTTTCAGTTAATTGCTGAAATGGTGATAGAGGTCAAGGAATTGCACCGAGCATCATCAAGCTTCACCACTCCACCGATCCGCGGAAGCGTGATCTTTGCCGACGCCCTCCTCCACCAGACCCAAGTAGGTTTCCTCCAAAGGCTGTGCTTGTGCTTGAAAGCTGGGGCTTTTTCAGATAATTTTTGCCCACCAACCATGCAGAATGCTCTCCAAACACTGAAAATCTGACAATTTCCTTCAGCCTGCCCCCAGGAAGCCCGGGATGCTCAATTCAACCCCATGTTACTGAGCAGACTTTTGAAGTTCCTGCCCAAAAGGCAAGAGCCCTAGTGCCCAAAAAAAAGAGGGATCAAAACCCTTGATGAGCAAAGCAGGACACAAATATCCCACCCCAATTGTATCCCAATGAAATCTCACCAAAAGTCAGAAAAAAACCCACCAAAGTCTTTATTTCTCATCAGCTGAAGAGGATGACCACCGCACACCCTTTGCCGCAAAGGTGTCATAAGGGTTACATTGAAAATACATGCCATATTTACAGTTATACAGAGCTGTCAACATTCAAATTTCCCGCCCCGACAATCACCATGCTGATTGGATGGAATGTTGGGACTAGCTGGAGGCGAACCAATGGTGAGAAACAGCGCCGCCTCTGTTCTGGCGAATGGGGGAAGCGAGAGGCGGGAACTTGTGGAAAACAATGTAGCTGGAAGTGCCTTGATTAAATTAGACCTTTTGTAAATTACATCCCATGCTCCCAGCCTTTCGGCCAAGAAAGTCTTTGTTCTTTATAAAAATGGGGAAGTGGCCAAAATCCCCTTCCTGTTGACAAAGGACAGATACGGATCTTTACACATTGAAGTCTCAGGAATAATAAATAAATAAAGGATCTTCACAGATTGCTGAGATTCCCGAGGTCGAAGCTGGGAAAACCAGCCATTGGTGTTGAATGGAAATAATTATGCCAATATTCCCAACTTGAGGGGGATGAAAACTTCGAAGCCCTCCTGCTGAGAGATAAGGGGTCTTCATTGAAAACAGGATAGCCCCTGTTTCTACACCCGAAAGCCCTATTATTACCATGCAATAGTTCTTGATGATTTAATCAAAAGGTGCGGTTTGGAATGCAGTTGTCCTGATCTTCTCTTGCATCAGCTTGTAGCACAAACACACATAGCATTTTAAAAGATACATGGGGAAAACATAAGGGGAGATACATTGGGGTTTATAGAAAAATATACCATCCTGATCACCCCCTGCCTACCCACTAGAAAGATACACAGTTTATTAGATTCATAAAAGATAGCCCAAGGGGTCCTAGACAGAAAGGAAAAAGTCTCTGGGAATGAGCAAAAGTCCATAAGAGTAATGCAAAAGGAAAATAACTGGGTGTATTCATAAAGTGTGGGTTACAGGGGCATGGTCATGTGGGACCATGGGGCCATGGGAAGAGCCTTAGGTCCCCATGTGGGGGACAGATAGGGGATTATAGGATCACTTCAGTCTGGTGTTCTTGGGAAAACTATGAATCCCTTGGTTTTTAAACTGTTTTCTACAGAGCCTAAGAAAAAAAAAAGGGGAGTCACCTCTGATATCACCCATGTACATCAATTTTCCTCTACAGCAGGCATGGGCCAGCTTGGGCCCTTCGGGTGTTTTGGACTTCAACTCCCACAATTCCTAACAGCTGGTAAGCTGTTAGGAATTGTGGGAGTTGAAGTCCAAAACACCTGGAGGGCCCAAGTTGGCCCTTGCCTGCTCTACAGTATCTCAAAATGGTGAGGAGTAAACAACACACCGTTCCGGTTGCCCTTTTGACAAGGACTGCATAGGAAAACAGAGGGATTTTGGGCTACCCAGTCCACTGCAGTTGACCATTCCCTTATGAGCACCTTTATCTCTTGTGGATAATAAAAGAGGCCTAGCAGAGATTGGAAATCAGAGCAGAAAATAAATGGGTATGATGGCTGTCTATTTATTTTTTTTATTTTTATTTACATTTATTTATATTCCACCCTTATCCTGCCAAGAAACTAAGGCCCCTTCTACCCTGTCCTTATATCCCAGGATCGGATCCCAGATTATCTGCTTATCCCAGATTATATTTATTTTATTTATTTACAGTATTTATTAGGGGTGGATATCTCCTGTCGTTCTCCTTAGAAAACCGTTAGTATTTTGTATTAAATTCAATTTAGACCCTAATTCGATCCATGGCCAGCAAGCTGGAAGTGACGTTTCTAAATCGAAACCGGGTCCGCCATTTCTGTAAAGGCCGCGTTCTTATGTCGTTATAATTTCCGCCCTTTCTTACCTTTAGCCCGGGTTCGTTTCTGAGCTGCCAGGGGAGAGTGGAAACGATGCCTCCCCTCCCCTCTGCCAGCTCAGAAACCAACGCGTGTTCCCTTTAACCCGGGTTGGTTTCTGAGCTGAGGCGGGTTATCTCAGCTGGCGAGAACAGAGTGGAGGGTGCTGCAGACCCTGCACCCCCAAAGTCCTCATCCTCATCAGCTGACTGAACTACAACACGTTCTTTACAAAAAGTTGCTTTGGTTTCTTCTTTTCCTTTTCCTTCCAGGTGCACGCCGGACATGGATGTTGTTCTTGATATCCCCACAGATGAGGATTTCCCCCTCTAGTTGTCAAGTACCTTGAAAACATGGGCACAACTTTGGAGACCTTCCTGCTTTGCCAAACGGTGCTGGAAATGCCTTACACCATGGATGAAATCCTTAAACCTGCCAATTAAGCCCTGTTGGAATGGCTTCTCTCCCCCTGCCGTCTTTCAGAATTTATTTATTTAATTCAGAATTAGATTTTTATTAAAGACAGATCTCTCAGATTAAAGCCACTCAGTGCCTCCCATAATTGTAAATTGTGACTTTTACTCTCCAGTCTTTTCTTACATCATTCTTGCCTTCAAACCATTGTGTCTCAAAAGGATTCTGGGGGGAAAAAATAACATAGGGTCCTCAAATGTGGGCTAGCCAATGTTACTGTCAGGCAGCCACCTCTCCACAAAAGTCAACATTGACACTGTGTCACGATGCACGGACTTGACCGGCCCCTTAATCACACACACAGAGACGGACTGAAGGCTAACTACTTTATTGAATATAAAACAGTTCAAAAGGTAAATTGTCCATAAGAATAGCAATGCAATCCAAAGGCTTGAAGCAAACAATGTCCAAAAACAACTTGGTAAAGTAATCCAAAGGCTTAAGCAGTGCTCCGCGCAGCAATGCGGATTCAGGAACAAGGCAAGGTAAAAGCAAGGCAAGACTTGGTGGCCACTAGCCAACTTAGCTCCGTGGACCAACTTCGCTACATGTCTGCTCAGAAGAGACGTGGCCGAAGCACTGGGGATTCGTTCCCACGGATCCTATACTTAATCTTTCGGCCGAGGTCCCCGACGCTATAGGCTTCGTCGTCTCCAATCTTTGCTGACGGACCTCGGCCTGTCTAGGCTGCGGTACCATCCCCTTCTCCTGGACTCAATGTTACTTCTCCTATCAAAGGTTCGGCCTTGTCTCCCAGCACCTGGGTCCCTATCTCCATGAGAGCTCTCCTCCCTAGAATCTTCCCAGCCGCTTTCTTCCATGTTTTCACTCAGAAGCTCCTGTGAGCCTCTCCCACCCGGATGTTCATAACTTTCGCTATCACTGCTTTCCATTTGCACCTGGTTATCATCTATGTCTGCATAAGGGTCAAGCCAACTTTCATCCCAAGCCAAGCTTTCAGTGGGGGAAAGAGGCCCAGTGATGGGAAACGCTCCTTCAGGTAACCCTTCCAAATCCTCTTCAGAATCTATCTCTGCTGGTGCAGGCCCTAATGCTAATGGAACCCCCGGTCCTGTTTCCTGGCCCCCAGGCATGAACGAGAACTGCTGTGCTACACACTGAAATACAACACTGCCTAAGCTCTGTGAGTGCAGCATTTTTCCAAATGAAGATGATTGAGGGCCAGGACATCCTTACGGAGACCAAGGTGCTTGTTTATAAACCCATTGTCCTCCCAACCCTGCTACGGTATACATCTGTGAAACGTGGACTGTCTACAGACATCACACTCAACTCCTGGAACGATTCCATCAGTGTTATCTCCGAAAAATCCTGCAAATCACTTGGGAAGAGAGAGGGACAAACGTCAGTGTGCTGAAAGAAGCAAACACCATCAGCACTGAAGTGATACTCCTTTGCCATCAACTCCACTGGACTGGCTATGATGTCCGAATGCTGGATCACCGTCTCCCAAAACAGTTACTCTACTCCCAACTCAAGAACAGGAAATGGCATGTCGGAGAACAGGAAAAGATATTTAAAGATGGGCTTAAAGCCAACCTCAAAAACTGTGGCATAGACACTGAGAACTGGGAAGCCTTGGCCCTTGAGCGCTCTAGCTGGAGGTCAGCTGTGACCAGAAGTGCTGTAGAATTTGAAGAGGCATGAATGGAGGGTGAAAGAGAGAAACGTGCCAAGAGGAAGGCATGCCAAGCCAACCCTGACTGGGACCGCCTTCCATCTGGAAGTGTCCTCACTGCGGAAGAAGATGCGGATCAAGAATAGGGCTCCACAGCCAGCTACGGTCCCACCGCCAAGAGACCACATCTGGAAGATCATCATCCTTGAGTGACAATGGATCGCCTAAGGAAGGAAGTTACTGTCAGGTGGATCTGTAATTGGTTATGCAACCAAACCCAAAGGGTGCTTCTCTTCATCCTGGAAAGAAGAGACTATTTGGGTGCCATAAAGAGGGTTCGGTCCTTGGCCCAGTGCTGTTCAACATCTCTATTAAAGACTTGGATGACGGTTCAGAGGACGTGCTTATCAAGTTTGCAAATGACACTAAATTAGGAGAGCAAATACTCCAGAGGACAGGATCAGAATTCAAAATGACCTTAACAGGGCTGAATCCAAAGATGTCTAGAGTCCAGATTGAGGGAAGTCATTCATGGTGCCTCTGTTGTGGTTGAGCAACCTGAGCCTGTAGTTGCTACAGGTAGTAATTGGGAAGAGGAGAGTTTGTCAGATATGTCCTTGGAAGAGGGAGGTTTGGGCGGGCCTCCTGCAGCTGGGAGAAAGAGGGCTGCAAGTGATGAGCATTTGGAAGAGGCAGAACATAGGAGGAAGGTCCGACAAATACTTAGGGAGCCTACCAGTGATGAGACCTTTGAGGGGTTTGACGTGGAGTTACCCTCAGAAGACAGTGATACTGAGCTGGACTCAGCACTGGTGCAAGATGTCAGGAATGTGTTAAATGCTGAGTCCAGCGAAAGTTCATTTTTTGGTTTTTCCAGTGATAATAGTTGGCCTAGTGGGAATGTGGAATTGGACTGGGGCCCTTTAACTGCAGAGCAAAGATGGGACAATTGGAGGAACACACCCAGGGCTGCAGCTGAGGGCACTAGGGCTGATTTGGGTGTGGAGTCTGATGACTCTGATTTGTAAGGGTATAACAGTAAGGCTTGGTGATTTGGGAATCTGCGGTCGGCCAAGGTGTTGCTGTGGGTTGCTGGTTCCTGTATCTTGTGATTTTGTGGGTTCGTGTCCTGGTTCTTGATTCCCAGCAAGCTGTGAGTATTTGGGCTGTGTTCATGCTGGGTTCTGGGGGAGCTGTTATGGCAGCTCTAGCTGACATTGTTGCATGTTGGGGGGTTGGGACTTTAATGTGTGCTTTTATGTTTAGTGTCTGCCGCGTCCTGTTTGAACATTTCCTGTGTTGCTGTGAGTGTCTGGTATTGTATAGAGGGTGAAGGGGAGTTTGCTGTGGGTTGCGGGGGTTTTCATGTGTTTGTTTGCATACTCAGCTCCTGGAATGTGAAGCACTCCTTCTTTCCTTCTCTGGACGGGTCTTCGCATCACAGACTACAAGCCGATTTACAACTCAAGTGTCTTCTGAAGACGGACGGCTCATCTATTTTGCTTTCGGTTTTGGGTGTGGGTTTTTTGGAACGCCGGACTGAGGCTATGTTTTGTTTAAAATAAACTGTATATATTTTTACTAGCTTGGCGTGTCTTTGCCATCTGTGGGAGTCGTGACAGCCTCTGTATTCTGATTTGGTCAGCCCACTACCTGAAATCCTATGTCCAATTCTGGGCCCCACAGTTCGAAAGAGATACTGACTCTAAGCTGGAAGGAGTCCAGAGGGAAGAGGACAGCTAAAAGGATCAAAGCTCTGGAGACCATGAATCCCTCTGAGGAGCATCTTAAAGAGCTGGGTCTGTTTAGCCTGCAGAAGAGAAAGTTGAGAAGAGACATACGAGACTGTGTATAAATATGTGAAAGGATGCCATAAGGAAGAAGGAGCAGGCTTGCTTTCTGCTGCCCTGGAAACTAGGACTCAATGGAGCAATTACAGGAAAGGAGATTCCACCTGAACATTAGGAAGAATTTCCTGACCGTATCAAGAGCTGTTCAGCAATGGAACTCTCTGCCTTGGGGTGTGGTGGAGGCTCCTTCTTTGGAAGCTTTTTAAACAGAAGCTGGATGGCCCTCTGTCAGGAGTACTTTGCTTGTGTTTTTCCTGCATGGCAGGGGGTTGGCCTAAATGGCCCATGGTGTGACGAAATGAAAATCAAGTGTAGTTCATGTTTGATCAGCCCACACACTGCCTTGCCAGAGAGAGAAAATACGCCACGCAGACTCACATAATGTCCTTTTATGAGAGATTTATAATGGTCTTTCTCTGTCCATGTGGAGCATCTTCCTCCCAGCAGCTCATGAAGCAAGAGCATACTTCAAACTCTGTCTCTGCTTCTTTCTGCTTCTCTGCAAACACCTGCATACCTCAAGCCTGATAAATGTAACAGTATCCAAAAGTCCCAGGCTCAGCCATCTCCCTGGGAATAGCCCGACCAATCAGCTTCATGCATTTCATTTTACAGTCGATACACACTCACTCACACACTAACTGATTTCTTGCATACTTCAACACATGGGGTCTCACCCAACTCTATTTTATGATTTAAGGTCTACATCAGACATGACCAAATTTTAACTCTCCAAAACAAAGAGCCAAAGTTTGCCCGTGCCTGTTCTACACAGTTTGATACCACTTTAACGACCAAGGCTAGATCTTCCTAGTGAGTACATTTTAACGAACGCGTCTCTCCCTATGAACCCACCAGAGACTTGAGATCATCAGGGGAGGCCCTGCTCTCGATCCCACTGGCCTCACAAGCACGGCTGGTGGGGATGAGGGACAGGGCCTTCTCTGTGGTGGCCCCTCGGCTGTGGAACTCCCTGCCCTGGGATATCAGATCGGCCCTCTCCCTCCTAAACTTTCAAAAAAAACCCTGAAAACATGGCTCTTCGAGCAAGCTTTTGGAGCTTCAGCTTAATCTGATAAACTTGAATTGGAAACGATTAAGACGATGGAACGGATAAGGACTGAATATTCTATTGATATGTGTATTTATATGGCATCGAATTGTGCCGACTGTTCGCCGCCCTGAGTCGCCTTCGGGTGATATGGACGGGGTAGAAATTATGTAAATAAATTAATAAATAATCACATCTGCGAAAAAATCAAATCCACAAAAGTCAAACGTGCATATTTGGATTGCTGACCGTGCATCATTGAATGCACCCGGTGCAGTCTCTGGGTTTGCCACTGGATGGCAACTGTCCCTCTCCTTTTTTCCCCCCTGCAAGGTTGAAGGTTTCTACTTACTTTTTAACACTATCCTGGTTTTGGTTTTTTTTGCACTGAAGCCCGTCATAAGTGCAATACATATTTAATATGGAGGATTGCTCACTTCCTTTGCAGTGAAACCAAACAGCATCTCCTGTGTAGGCCCTCCTAAAGTTTTCAAGTTGGGTAACCTGTTACAGTCAGTCCCCAAGTTGCAAACAAGATATGTTCTGTAGAAGAGGTCCTTTTAAAAGGTTATTTCTAACCATATATGTGTGCTTTGGATAGCATATGGAAGGGTGTTTTGCTGTCTGCGTCCATCTGTTCATCTTCCTTTCTGTCCCTCTGAGAAATGGATTTCGGAGAAGTGGGCTTGTTGTGGAAACAAAGATTGGTAATAAAGTTTTGGTGGCCTCTCAGTGTCTGAGTCCAGTGCTCCAGTCACTACAAAACACTTTATATACTTAAGTGTGCCGTCCCACCCGGCTATGGATGCCTGTGGAAGGGCAAGGACGTGGTCTCTCTATCCCAGGGGTTGCTTTTGCCTCCCTTTAAAGGCTCAGGGCTCCAAGGACCAAACTGGACACTTTAGTTAACACAAACACTTTATTGTCCATAATATGAGTTAACTTCACTCAGGCACATTGCTTAGTTTCCTCCAAAAATAATAGCTGTCTTACTTTAAAGTTCCTTTGCTGTTTTGGTTCAAGAAGCTGTAGCTGAAAAGCTCTCCGAGTCCTTTCTCTTCCAATGGCTTAGAGGTAGGGACACTCCCAGCCCCAGTCAGATGGCCGAAACTTGACGTCACGAAGTCTTCCTCTTGAGGCCAGACAACTGGTTTGGAGGCACTTGGAACCCCCAGAGTTACTCAGCCTTCTGATATGTTGAGCCTTCTGCATGAATTCCAAGGAAAATAGACTGGTATTGAAGGATGGCCTGACTAAGGGCCTGGTCTGGCAACCCTTCTAAACACGTCCTTTCCGGAGAAGTCCTGGAAAGCTCTGGAATGTAAAATGGCTTGTTCTCCAGATCCCTGGAAAAAGGGGCGAAACAAACTCAACTGGGCTCTGCAAATGATGATTGGCAGGTGCTAAGAACCAATCAATGCAACAAAACATTTTGCAAACCTGTGCAGGCTGCAAAAACACAATTCAACAATGCAAACCCTTTAGAACTCAAGGTTCTCCATGCAGGTGGCGCTCACTGCGCTGTCACACTTAAGACATTCTTATTGTTAGACCAAGACTCCATGGGGGAAAGTCCTTTGTGCCAAAAGGCTTTTAGGAATAAACTCTAATAATTAACAATAGTGTGACAAAATGAAAATCATGCATAGTTCGATTTGATCAGCCCACACACTGCCTTGCCAGAGAAATAAAATATGTCACAAAGACGAACAGGTAGTTCGTAGTTTACTTTTCATAGTCAGAACAACATATTTATACTCATGTGATCAGTGGTCATCAACTCACATAATGAACTTTCATGAGAGATTTAAAATGGTCTTCCTTTGTCCATGTTGAGAATTGCCCTCCAGCAGCTCATGAAGCGCACACTCCAAAATATCTCTCTCTCTCTCTCTCTCTCTCTCTCTCTCTCTCTCTCTCTCTCTCTCTCTCTCTCTCTCAGCCATCTCTCAGCCATCTCTCAGCCATCTCTCAGCCAAAAGTCTCAGCCAAAAGTCTCAGCCATCCCAGATCTGGCCACATGGTCTGTAGTCCCTTCCACAACCTCAAACTACATAGAGTTAAGGAAAAGCTGCATATCAATATATACATGTCTCGGTTTACATCCTCACCTAGATATGTTAAATCTTGCCTGGATGCTACAACTGACTTCAGTCTGCTGGTTGCGGCAAATCTTCTCATCTCTCTACAACAGTGTTTCTCAACCTTCCTAATGCCACAACCCCTTAATATAGTTTCTCATGTTGTGGTGACATGAGAAACTGTCATTTCACTATGGTTGTGAATTGTAATGTAAATCTTTGATATGCAGGATGTATTTTCATTCACTGCACCAAATTTGGCACAAATACATGATACGCCCAGTTTTGAATACCGGTGGGGTTGAGGAGGATTGATTTTGTCATTTGGGAGTTGTAGTTGCTGGGATTTATAGTTCACCTACAATGAAAGAGCATTCCAAGTGCCACCAATGATGGAATTGAACCAAGCTTGGCACACACAACTTCCATGACCAACATAAAATACTGGAAAGGTTTGGTGGGCATTGACCTTGAGTTTGGGAGTTGTAGTTCACCCACATCCAAAGAGCACTGTGGACTCAAACAATTATGGATCTGGACCAAACTTGTCAGAAATACTCAACATGCCCAAATGTGAACATTGGTGGAGTTTGGGGAAAATAGACCTTGACATTTGAGAGTTGTAGTTACTGGGATTTATAGTTCACCTACAATCAAAGACATTTTGAACCCCACCAACAATAGAATTAGGCCAAACTTCTCACTCGGAACCCCCAAGACCAACAGAAAATACTGTGTTTTCTGGTGGTCTTTGGCAACCCTTTTGACACCCCCTCCTGACCCCCAGGTTGAGAAACACTGCTCTATAAGTTTATTTTTACTAGTTTTTAGATGTTTTTACACATTGATAAATCTATACTATGTGTTTGCGTATGTATACATCGTTTAAGTGTTATCTTTAGTTATTTCTGTTTGTTATTAAGTTTGCAGTTCGGCTGCTTTTATATGACTTGATGTGATCTGCTTTATTGTAATTTGCTGGTACGCTTTCCTTCTTTCGCCCTGAATGTTTGCCATTTATGTTGGAAACCACCCTGAGACCCTTTCGGGAGATACTAGGGCAGTCTACAAAAAAGTATTATTATTACTATATTGTATATAGTAAGCAATCACAATGATATACATAATAACAAATTAGGATAGGAGGCTTGTATAAGTTTTCTATTTCCAACAGCTTGACTATGGGTTCAAGTGACAAAGAAAGAATCATAGAATCATGGAGTTGGAAGAGACCTGGCGGGCCATCCAGTCCAGCCCCATTCTGCCAAGAAGCAGGAAAATCGCATTCAGAGCACCTCCGACAGATGGCCACCCAGCCTCTGTTTCAAAGCCTCCAAAGAAGAAGCCTCCACCACACTCCGGGGAAGAGAGTTCCACTGCTGAACAGCTCTCGCAGTCAGGAAGTTCTTCCTAACGTTCAGATGGGATCACCTTTCTTGTAGTTTGAAGCCATTGTTCCATTGCGTCCTAGTCTCCAGGGCAGCAGAAAACAAGCTTGCTCCCTCCTCCCTATGACATCCCCTCACATATTTATACTGTACATGGCTATCATGTCTCCTCTCAGTCTTCTCTTCTCAGTGCTCTACGTAGGGCTGCCTTTGAAGACGTCTCGGAAACTACAGCTGGTCCAACCAGCAGCCAGATTGCTAACCGGGGCGACATACAGGGAACATGTTGTGTCAGCTGCACTGCCTGCCGGTCCATCTCCGATCCCAATGCAAAGTGCTGGTATTGACCTATAAAGCTTCATATGGTTCTGGCCCAGTTTACTTGTCCGAATGCACCTGCCTCTATGTCCCATCTCGCAGCCTAAGATCATCTAGGGAGGCTCCCGCCAACATCACAAATGCGTTTGGTGGGGACGAGAGACAGGGCCTTCTTGGCGGTGGCCCCCCGCCTGTGGAACACACTTCCAAGCAAGAGTGGATCGACTCCCTCTCTCCTGGCTTAGGGATTTTAGGGGGGAAAATCAAAATCATGTTTCTGGGACCAGGCCTTTGGGCAGCAGACGCAACTTGCACTTGATTGGACATTGACTGGAATGGCGTTACAGCAGATGACACTGTGCTCGTCTTATGGTTTTAACTAATGCTCTATATATTGGTTTTAATGATTATGCAATTGTTTTTAATATTTTGTATGTGACTTTGAATATATTGTTGTATTTTGATTATATTCTTGTATTGTGTTGTAGCGGCCTTGTATCATTGCGAATGTAAGCCGTCCTGAGTCCCCCTTCGGGGGTAGAGAAGTGGTGGGGTACAAATGCCATAAATAAATAAATAAATAAAATGCTGCAGGCTAAGCATGCCCATCTCTTTAAGCCACTCTTCATAGGGTCACTTGTGTTCAAGAGACAGGAAAGAAGATTCCACTTGAACTTTAGGAAGAACTTGCTGACCATAAGAAGAGCTGTAGAACTCTCTACTAGACTCTACTAGAGTTTGGATGGCTTTGAGTGTGCATTACAAAGGATAATGAAAAAAGTTAAGAATAAAGTCAATACCATCCAAAGCCACTGTGCATTGTGTGAAAATATTATGTATTATGTATAAAGAATACTATAGATATACAACAATATAACAATCACAATAAATGTAATTTTGTATATACAGTTATACCTATCAATGAGTTACCAGATCCACACAGTTACTATCAGTGTGAGTAGCTCAATTCGAAATATACTGCTGTGCATGTGTTGATATAGTATGGCAGTAACAATAAACACGAGTCAAGACCATAGAGGTCCCGTGAAGTACATGCCGCCCGTTCCACAAGTCTCTCTTAAAGTAATGGAAGCTTCTGTGTTCCCTGTGTAGGTAATAGACCAAATTGATAGTCGCTAAAGATCACAGATGGGAGCGCATGCTGTGTGGGTTTGTAAGTTCCATAAATGCATTAATGTGTAGATGAGTTGCCAAATTGTAGATTAGAACCCACTGTGTGACGAAGGTCAGATCAGTGCAGCAGGGTCATCATGTAGAGCAGTGTTTCCCAACCAGTGTGCCGGGGCACACTAGTGTGCCGTGAGTGATCATCAGGTGTGCCGTGGGAAATTGGAACCTCCAGGAAGGGGGGGGGGGAGTCTAGTGTGTTAAAGTATAAAAACCCTAAGAAACCTACCTCGATAAAGGCACAGAATTACAAACACCCCCTCCCCACCCGTTGTCTACTTGGTCTCTCCCTCTCCATACATTGGGAAGGCCCGCCTCCCTTTCCCCAAGTAGAGACCTCCTCTTGCCTCCTGGGGGTTCTGTGTGGGAAGTTTGGCCCAGTTCTATCATTGGTGGGGTTCAGAATATATTGTTCTCATATGCCTTACTAAACTAAATGTCAACAAATCACCAGGTCCAGACGGCATCCACCCCAGAGTTCTTAAGGAACTCAAGTGGGAAATTGCTGAACTTCTAGCTAAGATATATAACCTTTCTCTAAGATCAGGCACTGTACCCGAGGACTGGAGGGAGGCAAATGTAACACCGATCTTCAAGAAAGGATCCAGAGGTGATCCAGGAAATTATAGACCAGTCAGTTTAACCTCAGTTCCAGGCAAAATGATGGAAACCATTATTAAAGAAAAAATTACTAGGCACATAGAAGAACAGGCATTGCTGAAAGAAAATCAACATGGTTTCTGCAAAGGCAAATCATGTCTTACTAACTTGTTAGAATTCTTTGAGGGTGTAAATAAACACATAGATAAAGGGGACCCAATTGATATTGTTTACCTTGACTTTCAAAAGGCTTTTGACAAAGTCCTCACCAAAGGCTCCTAAATAAGCTCTTCAGCCATGGAATCAGAGGACAGGTCTTGTCCTGGATTGGAACCTGGCTAAACTGTAGGAAACAAAGGGTGGTAATAAATGGACACTTCTCTGGATGGAAAGAGGTGAGAAGTGGCGTACCCCAAGGTTCAGTTTTAGGACCGTTACTTTTTAATTTATTCATTAATGATCTGGATGTAGGAGTGAATTCTGAGGTAGCAAAGTTTGCAGACGACACCAAATTGTTCAGGGTAGTTAAAAATGAAACTGATTGTAAAGAGCTCCAGAAAGATCTCTCAAAATTGAGTGAATGGGCAACAAAGTGGCAAATGCATTTTAACCTAAACAAGTGTAAAGTCATGCACATCGGGGCAAAGAACCCCAACTACACTTATCAACTGATGGGGTCAAAGCTTTCCGAGACAAACCAGGAAAGGGATCTTGGGGTCTTGGTGGACAGCTCAATGAAGATGTCAACCCAGTGCGCTGCAGCAGTGAAAAAGCAAATTCTATGCTAGGCATGATCAGAAAGGGAATCGAAAATAGGTCAGCAAATGTTGTATTACCTCTCTACAAATCGATGGTAAGGCCACATTTGGAGTACTGTGTACAATTCTGGTCTCCGCACCTTAAGAAGGATATAACGGAACTGGAAAAGGTACAGAAAAGGGCAACAAGAATGATCCAAGGGATGGAGCAGCTCCCTTATGAAACCAGGTTGCAACGCCTTGGTCTTTTTCAGCCTTGAAAGACGGCGTTTAAGAGGTGACTTGATCGAAGTGTATAAAATCATGCATGGGATAGAAAAGGTGAATAAAGAAAAATTATTTTCTTTGTCACAAAACACTAGGACTAGAGGGCACTCCCTGAAGCTCCAAGGTAGGAAAGTTAGGACTAATAAAGGGAAATATTTCTTCACCCAGAGGGTCATTGGGTTATGGAACTCACTTCCAGAAGAGGTTGTGACAGCTGTCAGCCTGAACAACTTCAAGGCAGGATTAGACAGATTCATGGATACCAAGTGTATCGGTAGTTACTGAAAAGGACATTCAAGTGCCACCTCGAGTTGGTTGAGGTAGGCAGGATTTCCCTGGGTACTGGTTGTGGGGGGTCGGGAGCAGGTCAGGTTTTGCCCTCCCTTCTGCTCGAGATCCCCGTGTACAACTGGGGGCCACTGTGTGATACAGAATGCTGGACTAGATGGGCTGAGGTCCGATTCAGCATGGCTCTTCTTATGTTCTTATGTTCTTAGAATGCTCTTTGATTGTAGGGGAACTATAAATTCCAGAAACTGCAACTCCCAAATGCCAAGGTTTAGCTTTAGCCCAACTTGTTGTCCTGGGCTCATTGTTTTGAATTGTGCATGCTTAATCACTGAGAGACATATCGTTTGTATGAATTCAATATATTGTGATATAGATATGATGCTCATTATATTGTGTTGAGCGTGCCACTAATGCCTATGATTGTACACCAGAATACATTTTGATATTTTTGCAATCCTAGAGTACTTTATTTGCGTCGCATTCCAGTCCAACATAGTTTGAGTCCACAGTGATCTCTGGATATAGGTGAACTACAACTCCAAAACCCAAGGTCAATGCCCACCAAACTCTTATAGCATTTTCTCTTGGTTATGGGAGTTCTGTGTGGGAAGTTTGTGTCTTTCAGCCATTCCTGCCAGGATATCTATGTTGTGTTCATCGAAACAGGCCCAGGTTTCACACTGAGTGTATAAATACATTTTTCAAACATATTAACTATATGTATTACTGTGTTAGAGTGTCATTTTGTGTCATTTTGGTTGGTGGTGTGCCCCAGGATTTTGCAAATGTAAAAAGTGTGCCGTGGCTCAAAAAAGGTCGGGAAACACTGATGTAGAGAATCAAGTCTCCACGATGGCTAGGGGCAGACCGAATATTGGTCTATTACCTACATAGGGAACATGGAAGCTTCCATTACTGTTGTGGATCTGGTGACTCATTGATAGGTATTAGGCCTGGACAATCATGGTCCTAAATGGTTCTGAAGTTCTTCCAAAACTAAAGTTCTGGTGGTGAACACTAGGTGGCGCTGGTGCTTTGCTTCTACAGTGTTGCTAAAGATCTGGTGGTGAACGTTTCAGAACTCTAACAAAACTTTCAAAAATTCGTTACAAATGGCAGTTCCTAACTGGTTCTGTCTTAAAAATCGCCAATAATGAAATAATAATGAAGTTTTGAAAGTTTTGTTAGAGTTCTGAAATGTTCACCACCAGAACTTGAGCAACACTGTAGAAGCAAAGCACCAGCACCACCTAGTGTTCACCACCAGAACTTTAGTTTTGTAAGTACTTTAGAACCATTTAGAACCATGATTGCCCAGGCCTAATAGGTATAACTGTATATACCTGTACAAAATTACGGTTATTGTGATTGTTATATTGTTGTGTATCTATAGTATTCTTTTATACATAATGCG
>JARBWK010001619.1:0-18133 GCA_030556195.1 Anolis apletophallus | reverse complement strand
CTTAGTACTGCCTTTAACACACACGGAGCGTAGTAAGGCTAACTAGTTTTATTGAATATAAAAAGTCCAAAGGCAATTCTCTTGAAGAGATCAAGAATAACGCAAACAACCAAAGCTGTAGTCCAATTAAACAAAGTTCCAAAGGATAGTTCCAAAAGCAAGCGTGGCAATAAACTTGGCAAGTTCCGGTTGCCTCCGGAACAAAGCAGGGTATCATAACAATGCGAATCAATAACAAGGCAAGGTCTTGGTCCAAGGCGAGCCAAACTAGGCTCCGTGGTTCACTCCGCTTTCACGCCCTTCAGATCAGACGTGGCCGGAGAACTGAGGATCAGTTCCCACGGGGCCGTACTTAATCCTTCGGCCGGGCCCCACGACGATCTAGGGCCCGTCGTCTCCAGTCACTACTTTCCGAGCGGTGACGGTCTGGGACAGATGCCAGCTCCTCCTGCCCTGCTCTATGTCCCTGCGTCTGTTGTAGAACGGCCCGCTCTTCCAGTTCAGTATCGCTATCTCCTTGAGAAGCAGCCTCCCCCGAACTTTCCCAGCCGCTGGCCTCCATCTGCTGCTCGGCCAGGTCCTGGGAACCTCGGCCGTTTGGGAATTCATAACTATCTCCGCTATCTGCTTCGCTGCCTCCATCTCCACCTGGTCCGCTCCTTCCCGGAGAATGCTCCCACTCGAGATCCCCATGCTAAACTCTCTACAGGTGAACTGGGCAAGGCACTGCTGACCAATCTTGCTCTGGGCCTTCCAGCTCGTCCTCCGAGTCCCCTTCAGCCTGTGCGGGTCCCAATGGCATCGGGACCCCGGCGCCTCACCCTCCCAGTGGCACGAGCAGACCCATGGGTGCTACAGGGGGGCCTTTTAGGTTTGGGAGAAGTTTCTTTTCTACAAACATACCTTGCTTGAGCCTATTTCTGTTGGCAAGTTTGGTGTTTCTGTTGTAAGGTTTCTCTGTTTGGGACGATCGGTCCATGACAGGAACCCCTTTATATAATAGATAGATAGATAGATAGATATAATATTTTAAGACTGAATTCAAAACTAAATGTGAGTATATTCGTACATACTATGAGGAAAGGATTCGCCCGGAAGAATGAGGACACTTCAGACCTGGCTCTGCAAAAGGCATGCTCAGGACTCTGGGAAGGAAGAGAAGACGGTAAGGAAGGAAGGGGGAAAAAAAGAAAGACAGAGGAAATAAAGGAGGGAGGGGAGAGGAAGAAAGAACAAACTA
Organism: Anolis apletophallus; assembly: GCA_030556195.1. Classification (NCBI taxonomy): domain Eukaryota; kingdom Metazoa; phylum Chordata; class Lepidosauria; order Squamata; family Anolidae; genus Anolis; species Anolis apletophallus. The sequence goes on along the minus strand of JARBWK010001619.1, from coordinate 16,893 downwards.
TGGAAAAGGAAGAAAATAAAAGGAGAGAGAGACAAGGAGGGGAAAAGAAAGAAGGAAATGGGAAGGGAGGAAAGGAAAGGGTGGGGAAAAGAAAGGAAGGGGTGAGGAAAAAGTAAAATAATGAAGGGGAAAGAAGAAAAGAAAGAAGTAGAGAGAGGGGGAAGTGAAAAGAAAGGAAGGAGAATAAAAGGAAGTCTTGGGGGGAAAGAATAGAAGAGGAAGGAAGGAACAAAGAGGGAGGGAGAATGGAGGAAAGAAGGAAGGGGAGAGAGGAAGAGGAAAAGGAAGGAGGAGAAGGAAAGGGTGAAGGGGAGAAAGGAAGGAAGAGATAGAATGGAGGAAAGAAGGGGAGAGAGGAAGGAAAAGGAAGGAGAGAAGGAAAGAATGGAAGGAAGGAAGGAGGGCTCAAAGAGACGGGGGGATGAGGAAGAGGCAGTGATGGCAGTGCGGAAGCGGCAGTCGCGGCGCATTTGCGTCACTCCTCCCTGTTGCATGCTGGGAAACCGAGACCCGAGCTGCTCTGGAGAGCCAGAAGCAATCATGAAAAGAGCCACATCTCCGTCTTCGATGGATTCACCTTCAACCGGCTGGAACGCAGCCAACCAGTCACGCTTCAGGCATTGATGGAAACAATCGGGTACGGTGTCCGGCCTGCCGTCCATTCTCAGCACAAGCTGGGTGTCATCGGCGTACTGATAACACTCCAGACCAAAATCGCTCTCACTGAAATAGATTTCCAAATATTTTGCTTTCATGGCTCAACTGAGTCAAAAAGGTTCCCGACCCCTGTTGTAGAGTTTATCAACAGGTGTAGGTTTACGACATCCTGTGATTTTTCTGATTTTTTTGTGTTGGTTTCCGAGGCCAGCAGTGATGGCCAGTTATGAAATATGAAAAATAGTTGTGCCATATGTTCTATAAAAGCGGGACAAGACTAAACTCAGAGAGTCCAACGTTTATGGAGCAAAAAGGGGTCTTTCAAAATGGGAAGAAGGGAAAGAAAACCTTCTCTAAGCCAGAAAGAGTCCTCTGTCATGCAAATTGTTCCAATGATTCGATTAAAGGGTGCAGGCAGGAATGTGGTTTCATCCTGATCTCAAAACAACAGCTGGGTCTTTCACAAACATGTAGCATTTCTTCATACTATTTTACACATGGGGAGGGAAAAACATGCAGGAAAATGATTACATGGAAAGGGAGGGTTTCAGGGAAATACCACTACCAATATCTCATAATTATTTCATATGGAAGGAGTAGTAAGAAAGTCCATATGATCTTGAAAAGCATCAAATCCATATGCTTTGGGAAAGTCCATTTGTGTCCTTGGGAAAACTATAAGAGAAAAGTCCTTTTTTCGCTAATAGCCTGAGGAGAGTCCAAATACATGAAAATCCATGGAAAACTATGTCTCCCAAACCGCTCAGGGTTTGCCCTGTTGGCCTGTCCGCATGCAACTCCGTGCACAAAGAGTCCGTGGCTTCAGGTTAAGTGAGGCAAGAAAACAGAGACGTGTAGGTTTCACGACATCCTGTGATTTTTCTGCGTGTTTCGTTCAATGAATGGGTCATCCTACCGTTGAATCTTTTCTCCCTGCAAAGGCTTCGTATTGCTCTGGCTCGGGCGCCCCGATTAGCAGGATCCGGGCCAAGCAACAGCTGGCGACGTCGAGAATAGGTTAAGAAGGGAAAGGAGCTTAAGGGCTAGCAGGGAAGCCACGCATTTAATTACCGCCTCGCAAATGGAGGAGACGGGGAAGGTTGCTCACCTTACTGGCACCAGGAAGCAAATGCAATTTCACGTAGGGGTCAGACAGCCCATTATGATCCATCGGCTTCAGGCCCTAGAGAGAGGGAAAGAAAACACATCGTATTTTCCGGGAAATTCCAGCAATTATGAGCCTCTCCCCCAGCCTCGTTATTATTCAGGCCCAGTGGTGTCTCTGGGTGATTTATTCCAGGCGAAACCAATTTATCCGTTCCTGTTTACACAGGGCGCTCGTGTCTATCTAATGATTATGCCACTTTTCCCCGAGAACCGACTGTTATTGTACCAAGGGGAATCAACGCAATGTAGTATCATGGGGCATATCCAGAAAAGGGGGGGGGGGGACGACTGCAGAAGAGTGGCAAGAAGACACATACGCTCCTAATGCAAAATACACACACAGACACACAAACGCACAAAGCAAAAAAGTACTTCTGATACAGGAACGGTGATGGGAATTGGGAGTCGAGAGAAAGAATGATATCGGTTTTGTACACACACAAATGGGAACGTGAACATATTTATTTTTTATTTAATTATTTATTAGTGCGGCTTCTATGCCGCCGACTCCCAAGGGCTCGCGGCGGCTTACAAAGCCAGAGGCATAAAAACAGGATTAAAACATAAAACAATTGAACAATTAAAACAATAACAAGAAAGGCACTAATACAGCGGAGCAGCAACAGATGCCAAGCACAATACCCAGAGCACACGGGCCTACTCTCCGAAGGCCTGCCTGTACAGATGGGTTTTACAGGCCCGCCTGAATGGGAGTAAATCCCTCAGGGCCCTGGTTTCAGCCGGGAGGGCGTTCCACAGCGTGGGGGCTATGACAGAAAACGCCCTCCGGCGGGTGGATGTCAGGTGTGCCGACTTTGCTGATGGTATTTCCAGGAGTTTGGCATCCTCTGACCGTAGTGATCTCGCTGGGCAATAAGGAGTGAGGCGGTCCCTCAGATACGCTGGCCCCAGGCCGTACAAGGCCTTGAAGGTGAGAACCAACACTTTGAAGGCGATCCGGTGCTCGATAGGTAGCCAGTGCAGATCCTGCAAAACGGGTGTTATTCGGCAACCTGCTGGCGTGCCAGACAGGAGCCGGGCGGCAGTGTTCTGCACCAGCTTGAGCTTCCGGATCGACGACAGAGGAAGGCCGACGTAAAGCGTGTTACAGTAATCTAGCCTAGAGATGACCGTGGCTTGGATCACCGTGGCCAGGTCGCTCCGGGAGAGGTAGGGGGCCAGCCTCCTTGCCTGGCGGAGGTGGAAAAAAGCAGCCTTGCTGACTGCGGAGACCTGGGCCTCCATAGTCAGCTGGGAGTCCAAATGGACCCCCAGGCTCTTCACAGACGGCGCTGGGCACAGCGCCGCACCGTCCAGGGTCGGAAGCCGGGCACCCACCCCGCCCGGGCGACCCAGCCACAAGATCTCCGTCTTCGCCGGATTCCCTCAACCTACTGGCTCGCAGCCATCCAGTGACGGCTTCGAGGCAGCGCTGGAAATGATCAGGGACGGATTCCGGCCTGCTCTCCATCCTCAGAATGAGCTGGGTGTCATCAGCGTACTGGTGACAGACCAGCCCATAACTCCGCACCAGCTGTGCAAGCGGCTGCATGTAGATGTTAAATAATAGAGGGAGAGAATGGTCCCCTGGGGAACCCCACAGACTAAAGGAGAGCCCCCGGAGATCACCTCGCCCCTCCTCACACGCTGAGACCGCTGGTGGAGGAAGGAGGTCAGCCATTTAAGGACAGTCCCCCTCACTCCAGCCACGGCCAGGCGGTGGATCAATAGATTGTGGTCGACCGTGTCAAACGCTGCCGTGAGGTCCAATAACACGAGCAGCGCAGACCCGCCTTGGTCGAGCTGGCAGCGGAGTTGGTCTGTGATGGAGACCAGAACCGTCTCCGTCCCGTGCCCCGAACGGAAGCCAGACTGGAAGGGGTCTAGCCATGTTGCATCATCTAAGAAGGACTGCAATTGCTCCGTTACTGCCCTCTCAACCATCAAAATAAGGGGAGAAGGGAGGATGGAATTAAATATATTTAATATTAAATAAAAATAAGGGGAGAGGGGAGGATGGAATTAAATATATTTAATATTAAATAAAAATAAGGGGAGAGGGGAGGATGGAATTAAATATATCTAATATTAAATAAAAATAAGGGGAGAGGGGAGGATGGAATTAAATATATTTAATATTAAATAAAAATAAGGGGAGAGGGGAGGATGGAATTAAATATATTTAATATTAAATAAAAATAAGGGGAGAGGGGAGGATGGAATTAAATATATTTATTATTAAATAAAAATAAGGGGAGAGGGGAGGATGGAATTAAATATATTTAATATTAAATAAAAATAAGGGGAGAGGGAGGATGGAATTAAATATATTTAATATTAAATTAAAATAAGGGGAGAGGGGAGGATGGAATTAAATATATTTAATATTAAATAAAAATAAGGGGAGAGGGGAGGATGGAATTAAATATATTTAATATTAAATTAAAATAAGGGGGAGGGGAGGATGGAATTAAATATATTTAATATTAAATTAAAATAAGGGGAGAGGGGAGGATGGAATTACATATAGTTACTATTAAATTAAAATAATTTAATATCTTATCCCCTGCATTTTATCTCAGTAAAAGATTATATTTGACTGTATGCATGCAGGGGCGGGGGTGGGGCAGGGGAGGAGCTGGGGAGAGGGCGGAGCTGGGGGCAGAGCCGGGGGCAGAGCCGGGGGTGGGGGCTTACCCTACGGCCCCCCAGGTCATCAGTGACCGGAATTTAGGCCCCCGGTCCGGTAGAAGTTGGACAGCCCTGATTCAAAGCACCCCCAACAGATGGCCACCCAGCCTCTGTTTCAAAGCCTCCAAAGAAGGAGCCTCCACCACACTCTATTCAACTTAACACAGAGACCTTAAATTTTCACAAAGGGAATTTCACCAAAATGAGAAAAATAGTAAAGAACAAACTAAAAGGAACAGTAAAAAAAAATCAGATCCCTCCAGAATGCTTGGAAACTGTTTAAAAATACTTTAAAACAAGCCGAACTAAAATGCATTCCTAAAATAAGAAAGAGGCCGGGAAAGTCCAAGAGGACATCGGCATGGCTTACAAATGAAGTAAAAGATGTGATTGGAAAGAAGAAAAACTCATTTAAGAAATGGAAGGCTCTACCTACTGAGGAGAACAGAAAGGAACACAAGCTCTGGCAAACTAAATGCAAAGCAACCATCAGGAAAGCCAAGAGAGATTTTGAGGCACATATAGCTAAGAATATTTAAAAAAAATAGCAAAAACTTCTTTAAGTACATCAGAAGCAGAAACCCAACTAGAAAAGCAGTTGGTTCACTAGACGAAAATGGTAAGAAAGGGACAATAAGTGAAGACAAGGAGATTGCTGAGCGGCTAAACGACTTCTTTGCCTCCGTTTTCACACAGGAGGACAGACAACATATGCCTGCAGCCGAGTCAGTTTTTTCAGGGAGGGAATTAAAGAATTAAAACAGATAGAGATAAACAAGGAAGATGTTCTCACATGCCTTACTAAACTAAATGTCAACAAATCACCAGGGCCAGATGGCATCCACCCCAGAGTTCTTAAGGAACTCAAGTGTGAAATTGCTGAAATTCTAGCCAAAATATATAACCTTTCTCTAAGATCAGGCACTGTACCCGAGGACTGGAGGGAGGCAAATGTAACTCCGATCTTCAAGAAAGGATCCAGGGTGATCCAGGAAATTATAGGCCAGTTAGTCTAACCTCAGTTCCAGGCAAAGTGATGGAAACCATTATTAAAGAAAAAATTACTAAGCACATAGAAGAACAGGCATTGCTGAAGGAAAATCAACATGGTTTCTGCAAAGGCAAATCATGTCTTATCAACTTGTTAGAATTCTTTGAGGGTGTAAATAAACACATAGATAAAGGGGACCCAGTCGATATTGTTTACCTTGACTTTCAAAAGGCTTTTGACCAAGTCCCTCACCAAAGGCTCCTAAATAAGCTCTTCAGCCATGGAATCAGGGGACGGGTCTTGTCCTGGATTGGAACCTGGCTAAACTGTAGGAAACAAAGGGTGGTAATAAACGGACACTTCTCTGGGTGGAAAGAGGTGAGAAGTGGCGTACCCCAAGGTTCAGTTTTGGGTCCGTTACTTTTTAATTTATTCATAAACGATCTGGATGTAGGAGTGAATTGTGAGGTAGCAAAGTTTGCAGATGACACTAAACTGTTCAGGGTAGTTAAAATGAAACTGATTGTAAAGAGCTCCAGAAAGATCTCTCGAAATTGAGTGAATGGGCAACAAAGTGGCAAATGCATTTTAACCTAAGCAAGTGTAAAGTCATGCACATCGGGGCAAAGAACCCCAAATACACCTACAAATTGATGGGGTCAAAGCTTTCTGAGACAAACCAGGAAAGGGATCTTGGGGTTTTGGTGGACAGCTCAATGAAGATGTCAACCCAGTGCGCAGCAGCCGTGAAAAAAGCAAATTCTATGCTAGGCATGATCAGAAAGGGAATCGAAAATAGGTCGGCAAATGTTGTATTACCTCTCTACAAATCTATGGTGAGGCCACATCTGGAGTACTGTGTACAATTCTGGTCACCGCACCTCAAGAAGGATATAACGGAACTGGAAAAAGTACAAAGAAGGGCAACAAGAATGACCCAAGGGATGGAGCAGCTCCCTTATGAAACCAGGTTGCAACGCCTTGGTCTTTTCAGCCTTGAAAGACGGCGTTTAAGAGGCGACTTGATCGAAGTGTATAAAATCATGCATGGGATAGAAAAGGTGAATAAAGAAAAAATATTTTCTCTGTCACCCAACACTAGGACTAGGGGGCACTCCCTGAAGCTCCAAGGCAGGAAAGTGAGGACTAATAAAGGGAAATATTTCTTCACCCAGAGGGTCATTGGGTTATGGAACTCACTTCCAGAGGAGGTTGTGACAGCGGTCAGCCTGGACAGCTTCAAGGCAGGATTAGACAGATTCATGGATACCAAGGGAATCAGGAGTTACTGAAATGGACATCCAAGTGCCACCTCTGTGTTGATGGAGGCAGGCAGGATTTTCCCCAGGTACTGGTTGTGGGGGGTCGGGAGCAGGTCAGGGTTCTGCCCTCCTTTCTGCTAGAGATCCCTGTGTACAACTAGTGGGCCACTGTGTGACACAGAATGCTGGACTAGATGGGCTGAGGCCCGATTCAGCATGGCTCTTCTTATGTTCTTATGTTCTTACTCCAGGGCAGAGAGTTCCACTGCTGAACAGCTCTCACAGTCGGGAAGTTCTTCCTCATGTTCAGATAGAATCTCCTTTCTTGTAGTTTGAAGGCATTGCTCCATTGCGTCCTGGTCTCCAGGGCAGCAGAAAACAAGCTTGCTCTCTCCTCCCTATGACCTCCCCTCACATATTTACACATGGCCCTCATCATGCCTCCTCTTGTTACCGAACAATTTAGGACAGCCTGGCCCAGAGGGGGCAGAGGCCCAGAAGTACCCCTAAAACGAGGATTTCAGCAGAACCTCTGGTGAAGTTTTAAAAGCAAACTAAAAATCCCTTTCCCAAATGATCTCACCAAAGCAGTCCGGAAGAAGATGCCACTGAAGTTTTTATTCTTGTCAGCTGAGAAGGATTCCTTGTCGCAAAGCAGTCATAAAGTTACATTGAAACATATGCCATTTTATACACCTTACAGAACTGTCAGTTTCAAACTTTCCCGCCCCTGCATGCTGTAGGCTTCATGATGATTGGTTGGAACTTTGGAAGCCAGCTGTAGCGGGAACCAATCGTGAAACAGGGCCGCTTTTGCCCTGGCGAATGGGAAGCGAGGGACAGGAATGTGTTCAAAACAAAGAGCAGGTGGAGTTTTCTTGATTAGATCATGTCCATATGTTAATGAAGATCCGAGGCTTTGACCTTTCGGGCCAAAGCAAGTTCTTTGTTCTTGGCTAGAAACAGGAATTTGTCCTTAACAACCCTTCCTTGTTGACAAAGTGCCATATGTAGATTTCCCATGAGAGTTTCAGTCTTCTGGATGATAAACAAATGAAATAACTGTAGCCATGTGTTGGTTTCCGAGGCCAACAGTGACAGCCGGTTATGAAAGATGAAATACTAGCTTGGGGACCCGGCGGTACCCGGGTTATTTGAGAAAGGCATTGTGTGCCAAGGTTGGTCTTTGGTACTTCAAGTCCCATCATCCATGGTCCACCCTCCTCCAAACTGCAGTAGAAGATAGAGTGGGCCATGGGGGATATGTGTGCCAAGTATGGTCTTTATCGGTCTTTGTTGGGGGCCGCAGCGGTCTCGGGAAATGAGTAGAGATAGCTGAAGTCCCATCATGCATGGTCCACACTCCCCCGAACTTCACCAGGATGTTAAGTGGGTCATGGGGGCTTTGTGTGCCAAGTTTGGTCTCGATCAGTTGCTGGATGAGGGTCACAGTGGGCTCGGGAAGTGAGTGGAGGTACTTGAAATCCCGTCATCCATGGTCCGCCCTCCTCTAAACTGCAGTAGGATGTCTATTGGGTCATGGGGGCACTGTGTGCCAAGTGTAGTCTTTATGGGTCTTTGTTCAGGGTTCAGTGGTCTGTGGGGAATGAAGGGTTTGAAAGTACTACAAATCCCATAATCCGTGATGGTACTTCAAGTCCCATCATCCATGGTCCTCCCTCCTCCAAACTGCAGTAGAAAGTAGCATGGGTCATAGTGACTCTGTGTGCCAAGGTTGGTTACTGTTAATTCAGGCCATACACAATGTCCCATTAACTGAGGCCTAGTCAGGAAAATCAAGTTAAGTAAGTCTTACTGTGAATTCAGGCTAAGGCCTAGCCAGGAGAATCAAGTTAAGGAAGACTTACTGTCAATGCAGGCTGAGGCCTAGTTTGTAAAATCAGCTAAAGGAAGCCTTTTTGTGAAGTACTCTCTCTGGCACCTTTGAGATTTGGGATGTAGGAATGCTGGCCAATCAGAGCCGGTGTTGCAAATTCTCCCTCAGTGGCAACCAATCATGTTGTTTGAATGTAGAGTCTTGGATTCTTGGATGCTGGCCAATCATAGACCTTTATGCAAATACTCCCTCAGTGGCAACCAATTCCCTTTGCCTGGTGCCTTAGAATGTTGGAGTTTTGAGGCTGGCCAATCAGAGTCCTGTATGCAAATAATCCCACAGTGCCAACCAATCCAAATGCTGCCACATATTCCTCCGCACCTCCCGCCCTCCGCACCTCCCGCTCTCCGCACCTCCCGCCACAAACACTGACTTTTATTAGATAGATAGATAGATAGATAGATAATTATGATAAACAAATGAAATAACTGTAGCCATGTACTGGTTTCTGAGGCCAGCAGTGACAGCCGATTATGAAATATGAAATATAGTTATGCCATACATTCTATAAACGCGGGACGAGGCTAATCTCAGAGGGTCCAGCGTTTATAGAACAAAATGAGGCTTTCAAAATGGGAAGAAGGGCGAGAACCATCTCCAAACCAGAAAGAGTCCAAAGAGACCAAAGGAGTCCGGAAGAAGATGCCACTGAAGTTTTTATTCTTGTCAGCTGAGAAGGGTGACCACTGCAGATTCCTTGTCGCAAAGCAGTCATAAAGTTACATTGAAAACGTATGCCATTTTTATACATTTTAAAGAACTGTCAAATTCAAACTTTCCCGCCCCTCCGCACGCTGTAAGCTTCATGATGATTGGATAGAATGTAGAAGCCAGCTGAAGCAGGAGCCAATAGTGAAACAGGCCAAAACAAGTCCTTTGTTCTTAGTAAGAAACAGGAATTGTCCTTAACGACCCTTCCGTGTTGACAAAGGGTCATATGCAGATTTCCCATGAGAGTTTTCAGTCTTCTGGATGATAAACAAATGAAATAATTGCAGGTGTGTGCTGGTTTCCGAGGCCAGCAGTGACAGCCAGTTATGAAATATGAAATATAATTATGCCTCATGTTCTATAAACGCGGGACAAGACTAAACAAGACTAAACTCAGAGGGTCCAGCGTTTATGGAACAAAAGGAGTCTTTCAGAAATGGGAAGAAGGGAAAGAAAACCTTCTCTAAGCCAGAAAGAATCCTCTGTCAGGCCGGGATCCATCCCCGATAATTTCCAACACTGCCTCGAGGCCGTTACTGGATGGCTGCGAGCCAGTAGGTTGAGGGTGAATCCGGCGAAGACGGAGATCTTGTGGTCGGGCCGCCCGGGTGGTGTAGGTGTCCAGCTTCCGACCCTGGACGGTGTGGCGCTATGCCCATCGCCTTCCGTTAAGAGCCTGGGGGTCCATCTGGACTCCCAGCTGACCATGGAGGCCCAGGTCTCCGCGGTCAGCAAGGTTGCTTTTTTTCATCTGCGACAGGCTCGGAGGCTGCCCCCTATATCTCCCGGAATGACCTGGCCACGGTGATCCAAGCCACGGTCATCTCAAGGCTAGATTACTGTAACGCGCTCTACGTTGGCCTTCCTCTGTCGTCGATCCGGAAGCTCAAGCTGGTGCAGAACACTGCCGCCCGGCTCCTGTCTGGCACTCCAGCAGGTTGCCGTATAACACCCGTCTTGCAGGATCTGCACTGGCTGCCTATTGAGCACCGGATCGCCTTCAAAGTGTTGGTTCTCACCTTTAAGGCTATGTACGGCCTGGGGCCAGCGTATCTGAGGGACCGCATCACCCCTTATTGCCCATCGAGATCACTACGCTCTGAGGATCCCAACTTCCTGGAAATACCATCAGCAAAGTCGGCACACCTGACGTCTACCCGCCGGAGGACGTTCTCCGTCATAGCCCCCACGCTGTGGAACGCCCTCCTGGCTGAAACCAGGGCCCTGAGGGACTTACTTCCATTCAGGCGGGCCTGCAAAACCCATCTGTATAGGCAGGCCTTTGGAGAGTAGGCCCGTGTGTTCTAGGTACGGTGCCGTGGCACCCGCTGTTGCTCCGACTGTTCTATTACCTGCTCTGTATTGTTTTAATTGTGCAATTGTTTTATGTTTTTAATCTTTTGTTATTGTGCTCCTGGCTCTTGTGAGCCGCCGCGAGCCTCCGGGAGTCGGCGGCATAGAAGCCTCAATAATAAATAAATAAATAAATAAATAAAGAGTCCTCTGTCATGCAAATTGTTTCAATGATTGGATTAAAGGGTGCAGGCAGGAATGTGGTTTCATCCTGATCTCAAAACAACAGCTGGGTCTTTCACAAACATGTAGCATTTCTTCATACTATTTTACACATGGGGAGGGAAAAACATGCAGGAAAATGGTTACATGGAAAGGGAGGGTTTCAGGGAAATACCACTACCAATATCTCATAATTATTTCATATGGAAGGAGTAGTAAGAAAGTCCATATGATCTTGAAAAGCATCAAATCCATATGCTTTGGGGAAAGTCCATTTGTGTCCTTGGGAAAACTATAAGAGAAAAGTCCTTTTCGCTAATAGCCCGAGGAGAGTCCAAATACATTAAAATCCATGGAAAACTATGTCTCCCAAACCGCTCAGGGCTTGCCCCTGTTGACCTGTCCGCATGCAACTCCGTGCACAAAGAGTCCGTGGCTTCAGGTTAAGTGAGGCAAGAAAACAGAGACGTAGAAATGGCTGGAGGTCTTTTGATGCCAAATCCCAGCTTTTTGTACTCTCTCTCGCACGCCCTCTCATGCTCTCTCTCTTTCGCGTGCTCTCTCTCTAGCGCATGCTCTCTTCCTTTCTCTCGCTCTCTCGCACACTCTCTCTCTCGCTCTCTCGCACGCTCTCTCTCGCTCTCTCGCACACTCTCTCTCTCGCACGCTCTCTCTCTCTCGCACGCTCTCACCCTCTCACACTCTCTCGCACACTCTCTCTCTCGCACACGCACGCTCTCTCTCACACGCTCTCTCTCTCACGCTCTCTCTCACGTGCACGCTCTTTCTCTCGCTCTCTTGCACGCTCTCTCGTGCTCTCTCTCGCGCTCTCTCTCTCTCTAGCGCATGCTCTCTTCCTTTCTCTCTCGCACACTCTCTCTCGCTCTCTCGCATGCTCTCTCTCGCTCTCTCACATGATCTCTCGCTTTCTCGCACGCTCTCGCTCTCTCGCACGCTCTCTCACACTCTCTCGCTCTCTCACACTCTCTCGCACTCTCTCGCGCACACGCTCTCTCTCTCGCATGCTCTCTCTCTCACGCTCTCTCTCTCACACGCACGCGCTCTCTCTCGCTCGCACGCTCTCTCGCTCTCTCACACGCTCTCTCTTTAGCTCTCTCTCTCGCATGCTCTCTCTCACTCTCTTGTTCTCTCACACTCTTTCTCGCGCACGCACGCTCCTCTCACACACACTCTCTCGCACTCTCTCTCGCGTGCACGCGCTCTCTCTCGCATGCTCTCTCTCGCACGCTCTCTCTCACACATGCACTCTCTCACATGCACGCGCTCTCTCTCGCTCTCTCACACGCTCTCTCTTTAGCTCTCTCTCTCGCATGCTCTCTCTCACTCTCTTGTTCTCTCACACTCTTTCTCGCGCACGCACGCTCTCTCTCGCTCTCTCGCACTCTCTCTCTTGCGTGCACGCTCTCTCTCACGCACGCACACTCTCACACGCACGCGCTCTCTCTCGCTCTCTCGCACGCTCTCTCGCTCTCTCGCACGCTCTCTCTTTAGCTCTCTCTCTCGCATGCTCTCTCTCACTCTCTTGCTCTCTCACACTCTCTCTCGCGCGCGCTCTCTCGCTCTCTCTTTCTTGCACGCTCTCTCTCTTGTGTGTGCCTTTGGAGCGAGTTTGCACCCGCTGCGCTCTCCCCAAGCCTCCCGACTCCCGAGGAGACCTTCAGAGCAGAGCGGAGCTTTCCAGCCGGTGGGAATGCATGGGGACCTTGGAGGTGGCGGGATGGTGCCTACTCGCCTTTCTCTTCTGCTCCGGAGGCACCATGGCGAAAGCCAGCCACGTGTGGGTCTGAGTGGTGTGTGGGTGTGTGTGTGGGTGTGGGGTGCAAAAAAGTGTTAATCCGGGCCTGGGCCCACCAGGTCTCTTCCGACTCTAGGATTCTAGGATTCCATGATAAGAGTTTTTGGTTTGTCTACATAAGGGATGGGAAAGCGGTGGGTAATTTTCCGCCTTGACGTGCAACAAGACAGGCAAGAAGAGCGGAGAACTAAAGAAGCGGATTAGAGGGGGAAAGAACCAGCCAACCTGAGCTCATGAGAGAAAAGGAGGATTATAAACATAATGAATGCTCAATAATTGCAGTTTAAGAAAGGCAGGTACGTATTAAATGAGTATTCAAATCCAGAGGGCAGCCAACGCCGCCTGAAAGGACCCTGCCCTCCTATAATTCCATCCTGGCCTCAAAAGAAAGGAAACCAGATAATCAAATAGGACTGAAGGCGGGCACAGCGTGGGAGATGCAGGCGGCATCATTAAGAGAAGATGTGGAGATCTATGAATACCTGAAGAGGTGGGGAACAGGGCACACGGGAGTTTAGGATGGTTCTGACACATCCAATTAAACTTCAGGTCTCTCTAGATAAGTAGACAGGGCTGTGTGGCGCAGCTAGTTAGGATATATGAGGTCTGCAGAATGCATGCGAGTAAGGGTGAGGGCTATCCTCCGTGGGGCCGGGGAAAAAACCTGGTGGGGGACGGTGTAGGCCCAACCCTCGCCACCCACCCAGGAGGACCCAGGTGGGCCCAGCCACCCAAGGTGAGGAAACCCCCACCCAGGTCCCAATAAATGCAAAGAAAAGATATCACAAGTCAGTAGCCAGAGGAAGCCGATGATGTATCGCGGGAAATCCCGATGAGTTCCTACAACGGGACCAAGGCGTGTGCCCGGCCCGTGGCAAGAAAGGCGATGCCGTGTACCCCAGCGGGCGGGTAGAGAGGCCGAGGTGTTTCTAGATGGAAGAGGCGACGCTGGCGATGAAGGCAGTCAAGCTACCGAGGCCGGTGCGTGGCGACGTCACTCGGAGGGCGGTGCCTGAGGGCGCCGGAACAGGAGATCCAGGAAGTCAACAGGAAATGCCGACCAATGTGGTGCCCGCGTTCTGAGTATCCTCGGATGGGACCCCAGCCTGACCCTGCACCATTTGGCTTCCACCATCACCCCAAGTCGTCGGCGTAGGATCATACCGTTTGGGGTGTATCTTTTTTTTCAACCCCCCCCCCCGCCCCCGGCGGACTGCGGCTTCTTTAATTCGAAGGGACCGCTGCCTCCCCTGCCCGACACGTCATCACGTCGCCTGGCGCGAGTCACGCCTGGCGTCATCCATCAGCGACATCCACATCATCATTCCCGGACGGCTCTGCGGAGGTCTCCGCTACGTCATCAGACGACGCGGGCACCACATTGGTCGGCATTTCCTGTTGACTTCCTGGATCTCCTGTTCCGGCGCCCTCAGGCACCGCCCTCCGAGTGACGTCGCCGGGCATGACCCACTCTACATCCTGGTGCAGTTTGGAGAAAGGGGGACCGTGGATGATGGGACTTCCAGTACCTCCACTCACTTCCAGAGCCCGCTGCGACCCTCATCCAATGACTGATCAAGACCACACTTGGCACACATCACCCCCATGACCCACTCTACATCCTGGTGCAGTTTGGAGAAGGATGGACCATGGACGATGGGACTCGCAGTATCCTCACTAACTTCCAGAGACCACTGCAAGTCACATAACCAAATCATAAAGACAGTATATGTTGAACTGCAGGGATTGTCTGCAAGTATGTGTACTGTAATCCGCTCTGAGTCCCCTTCCGGGTGAGAAGAGCGGAATATAAATAAAGTAAATAAATAAAAAATAAAAATGTATATTTATATTTATAATGTAATACAATATAATACTACTACTACTAATAATATGATATTATAATTATATATTTTACATTACATGTAATATTACTAATAATATTACAGTATAATGTTATAGCCCAATGTAATATATAATATTAATATTGTGCTATGGCAATATTATCATATATTGTATTTACATTTTACTTCCAATCCGCTCTGAGTCCCCGTCGGGGTGAGAAGGGCGGCATATCAATTTAATAAATAAATAAATAAATAAATAAATAAATATTCCACCTTTCTCGCCCCTCAGGGGACTCAGGACGGATTACAATGTTCATATACATGGCAACGTTCAATGTATATATAGACAGACACACAGAGGCTATTTTCGGACCAAAGTCATTTGCGGATCTGCTTGGAAACGCTGGCGGCTGGAACTGGAGCCTTTTGATGCCGTAACCCAGTGTTTCCCAACCAGTGTGCCGTGAGCGATCATCAGGTGTGCCGTGGGAAATGGGAACCTCCAATCCCCGTTCTTCCCCCTCCTGCCGAACACTTTTGCTTCTCCGCTCGGGCTCCCTTCTTCCCAGCCTCGCTCTGCTCGCTTTGCCTCGCTTTGCTCTGGGCTGAGTCTACGCAGTAGCGCCCGCACGGGTCACGTCTTCCTCCCTTCCCCCTCCCCTCCTGAACACGCTCACGCTGCCCCCTCGGATCAAAATGGCGGCAGAAGCGGCAGTGTAGAAGAAAAAGTCAGTGTTGGGCAGGAGGGGGAAGAAAGGGCACGAAGGGGGAGGAAGAGGTCTCTGTCGAAAGCTGGCATGGGCAAACTTAGACCTTCCAGGTGCTTTGGACTCCAACTCCCACCATTCCTAGCAGCCTCAGGCCCTTTTCCTTCCCCCTCAGCCACTTAAGCAGGAAAGGGCCTCAGGCTGTTAGGAATGGTGGGAGTTGAGTCCAAAGCACCCAGAGGGCCGAAGTTTTCCCATGCCTGTTTTAGGGACCTCAAAGTGGTGAGCCTCCTTCCAACGTCTCTGGAGTCCTGGCGAGGGCTCCGGAGGCGCGGCCCCGACGCCGAGCCTCCCAGTTGCCGGTCGCCCCCCTACCAGCGACCTGGCCTCAACCTCCCCCCTTCCTCTGACGGCCAGGGGCTGACTGGTCCACTGAGCTTGAGCAGATCAGCTTTGGAACTGGCAAGCCCCGGGTGTATCCAACAGGGAAGCCAGGTGACCGTCGGAGAAGGCGGCGTCGGAGGCCGAAGAGCAGCAGACTCCTTGGCCCTGGGACGCTTGCTACTGCCTGCCCAAGAGATGGGAGGCCCGCATCGCTCGAGCCCAAGCCCTGGAATCTGCTGCGTGCCAGAACTTTCTGGGGTCCGGGCTTTAGGCGACGGAGGCCCCCTCTTGCAGGCTCACAGCGGAAGGTTACCAACCGTGCGGATCAGGCACCTCCTGCCGGACTCCTGGACAATGGGGGACTGGCCACTTTGGTCCAGTTTTGCGGGATCACTTTGAGACCGCCTTTGCTCCCCCCCTTCGATGGGAGAGTAGGGCCCGCTTGACCTGCTGGGCACTCTCCTGCCGGATCTTTGCTTCCACCTTGTTCCCTTCCCTTCCTTTTCCTATTGTTGTATTGTTCCCTGTCTGTGTACTAATGATGTATTTTTGTTTGCCTTTTGGCTTTGTAAGCCTCTGCGAGCCTCAGGGAGTTTGGCGGCATAGACGTCCAAACAAATAAATAAATAAATAAATAAATAAATAAATAAATAAATAATGTTGTGATTCTGGATAGAAAACAAACAACAACATAACATAACGTTGTTTGAGTCCACAGTGCTCTCTGGGTGTAGGTGAACTACAACTTCCAAACTCCAGGTCAATTCCCAAGCAAACCCTTTCAGTACTTTCTGTTGGTAATGAGAGTTCAATATGCCGAGTTTGGCTCAATTCCATTGTTGCAAGAGTTCAGGATGCTCTTTGATTGCGTGTTAACTATAAATCCTAGAAACTCTGGGGCGAGTGTGCGCAGTAGCGCCCGCACGAGTCACGTCTTCCTCTCTCCCCCTTCCCCTCCTGAACATGCTCACGCTGCCCCCTCGTTTGGTTCAATTCCATTGTTCAATTCCATTGTTGCAAGAGTTCGGGATGCTCTTTCATTGTGTGTTAACTGTAAATCCCAGAAACTGTAACTCCCAAATGTCAAGGTCTATTTTCCCCAAACTCCATCTGTGTTCACATTTGGGCATATTGAGTATTCATGCCAAGTTTGGTCCTGATCCAACATTGTTTGAGTCCACAGTGCTCTCTGGATATAGGTGAACTACAACTCCAAAACTCAAGGTCAATGCCCACCAAACACTTATA